>LSSL01004135.1:0-16844 GCA_001953115.1 Smittium mucronatum
AGTCTTTTCTATACTTCTTTTTCTTTTTTTCAAATTTTTTTAGTATAGTTTTTAATGACGTTATCTTACAATAAAATTCCGTGATACAAAAAAAAAAAAAGGCGTAAAAAGACACGCTTTGACTAAATAATCATGAAATTAGCTTAACAATTTCAATAATTTTGATCATTTTTTATCTTTTTTAAATATCATTTTACGATTATTCGCGATTTTTAAAAAACCTCCTTTTTAAGAAAACCCATGTTATATTACTGGACCATTTAAATTTCTCATATTTTTCGCCTCTTAAAAATGATTTTGTGTAATTGTAAAAATGAAAACTTTTTATCATTTAAAATATCTACTATTAATACTGATCATTTTCCCTATGATTTTAAATTTAAGGATTTTTATGGTCCTAAAACCATTAAAATGATTATTTTTTGTAAATATCATATTTTTATTGAATAATATTTCTGGGCTATAATTTAATAACAGAGTTTATATTCGACGTTTTCTCCCTGAAAAAAAAAAGGTTATTGTTTTTAGCACAATTTTTATAATCAAAAAAATACATTTTATCAATAAAACTACTACTTTATTTTTTTAATTTTGAAGACATAGGTAAGGCTGTTTTTTTTTGAAAAAAAAAAAAACAGATTATTTGAAGCATTTTTTCCATGAATTTTAATGATTTTATAAATAAAAATATATCTATGTTATATTTCATTATTTAAAAATTCAATATTAATATAAGTTTTTTGTATCTTATATTTTATACGAAGTTCTAATTTTAAATATTCTTTTTAAATTATCTAAATTATCAGGTGGTATTACATCTTCATTTTATTTTTTTGAAAAAAAAGAAAAGAAACGAAAACTTAAGTTTTGATCATTTCATTTAATCTTTATTGAAAAAAAGGTGAATTTTTTTCTTTATACTGATTAAAAATATATATTAAGCATAAAAATTTATAAATTTAGAAATATATTAACAATTATAGTAATTGAAGATTTTTTTTTAAATTAAATCTCTCATTTAAAACCATTTTAACAATTTTCAAATTTTATAAAAAGATTAAAACGCAATAAATGAATTTTCTAAATTATCTTTTATCAACAGATATCGATTGGCATAAAAAGATGTAATGTGATAAAAAAAAATCTACACACTTTTGAAAAAAAAGCGGATATTTTAAAACAATAAATAAAAATCCACTTAATTTTAAAGTTAATAGCACAGAATATCAATTTAAAAGTTGATTTCATATAATTTTAAATGTTATTAAATTTACAGCAAGATTATATTTTTCTATATCTGACAAAAAATTAAAGCCTTGGAGAAATAATTATATTTTAATGAATTAAAATTAATTGGGCTAATTATTAATCGATTATATAATATGTGGGTATAATAATTTTCAAACAAGGATTTTTTCATATAAATTTAATTATATATTTTTTTAAAATATATTCTGATTAATTTTTTTATACCAATTTGATTTTTTTTTAGTTTTCACTTCGTTTTTTTTACTTTTCAAAACATAAATTAAAAATATAGTACCATTTAATATCTAAAATCATATTTCAATTAAAAGTTGTTCTGTATATAACTTTTACTTTCATAAATCTTTTTTTTATTTCCTCTTCTGTATCAACTTTTCCGTATAACCTTAAAATTTTACAAAACCCCAGAATTTTGAATTATTTAAATCAAATATGCTATTATTTAGCAATAATTAATTACTTAAAAAAATAAAAATAAAAACTGATAACAATTTATCAGTCGGTCATTTAAGCTAAATAATATCCAATAAATAGAAGCTGAAAAAATGTATAATAAATATCAATTAAAATCTTTTAAAGGTGAAAAAAACTGATGAAATCTAGTGGCTAAGTACATACTTTTGCTAAATATTTCAAAAAATGCGAAAGAAAACACAAATATAGAAAATTATATTGGATAAAGTCAAAAAAAATTCGAAAACAGAATAAATTTATTTTTAAATATTAAAACCTAATTATATTTAGTTAAACTGATTTCAAAAATAGTAAAATTGGTTTCAAAAACAGTTTAAAATACTTTATAAGTATTAGATTCTAGATGGTAGATCTTTTGGTCGAATTGGTAAAATTTAAATTATAATTTTGAAAATTATATAGGAAAATTGTGAAAGATTCATAGGACTCCTATTGGATTTTCATTCAGTTGAATGGAATCTGAAAAAATAGGCTTATCGTGATATGTAGATTTATTTTACATTTTTATTGCTTCAAAATATATACTATGCTATTTTTCTTTCTATGATCATTTTAGCAAATTTATTTTGGTATATTCTAGTCTCATTGTTACCCTTATCAATACCTTAATCTTTCAAATCATTTTATTATTATTATTATTATTATTATTATTATTATTATTATTATTATTATTATTATTATTATTATTATTATTATTATTTTATTTTATCACGCTCAAATTGTTCTCAATTAGGTTGAGAATCAAATAATAGGGTATAAAATAGAATAAAGTCATTCCATGATATATTTTTTCTATTTTAATTGATAAATTACATGAGCAATTTTCATAAATATGAAAATGATATATCCATAAACTAAATTTTAAAATTTTAAGCTGATTACAACTTTTAAAAACTCGTTGCAGTATATTTCATCATAACCTTTTATTTCTTTTTTTTTTTTTAAATTTATAATTAAAACTGATGATAGTCCATGAACCATTTTTAAATATTTTTGAGTAACCTTGAACTATTTACACTTGACATGCTGGAAATTTTACACATTATTTGACCATTTAAAATAAAATATTAAATACTAAACATAAATCTTTATAGTTTGATAAATTTAAAATTTTCTATTCGCAAAAAAAACATAAATTATAAAAATTAATTGATTTATATAATAGGCTAAATTTCAGTATTTTAATATATTTATGCCCTTAAGTCTATTAATTTTATTTTGGAGAGTCTAAATACAAATATTCGGAATTTTTGGCCCTTCGTAAGTTCTAATTATAATAATATTTACGTTGCTTTCATCAATGAAGATAGAAAACTTACCGGAGCAAAAATATCAAAGGAATTTAGTTACATTAATTACACATTTTTATTTATTTATGATTTAATTTATTCGATTCCGCATTAAATGAGCTGAATTGTCTGTAAAAAGCTCCGGATTTTATTTTTCTGTTTATTATCTGCTAAAAAATGCACAGATTTTATTTAAAATAAATTAGATTGAAAAATTACGTAAAAATGCACAAAATATTTAATTCAAACGATAAAATTATTTATTATACATTTCTCTCAAGAATTTTAATTCAATCCAATTTTTTCCTCATATATGTTTAGGGTTGATACTACTATATTTTAACATACTGTACCCTGTAGAGCACTGAGATTGGTGCACAATTTCGAGATCATAAAAATATTTTCCTATATCTGCTGATTGAAAGAAATATAATTTTACTGAAAAAATACGTTTTTTATATTTCCACATAGTTTTGTGATCCCTTACCATCGAAATTTGACTGATTTTTTCACTACCAGATTACTATATTGGATAAGAAATTATTTTTTTTGAAAATTTTTTATTTACGTATATAATTAGAGTTTAATGAATAATTTATAAGAATTTATTCAAATTTATGGTGATTTATTACATAATTCTAAGAAATATGCCTAAAAAAATATTTTAATATGTCATGTTTTGGTTTTTATAAAACTCAATAATAAAATAATTAGGCTGATGTGTTAATATATATATATATCGACAAAAAAGTAAGAAAAAACTCTTTAGTGGGCTTATTAGATGTGATTTATCATATTTTTCTAATATATATTATATAAATATGAATTCAAAATGATTGTGATGTTTTTTTTGGTGATTTTGAGCCATATTGGTTGTGAATATTATTTTAATTGTGTAAAATAAAAGATTTTATATTTATTATTCAATAAAAAATACTATAATATTTTAGGAAAAAAATTCCATTTCTAAAAAAAAAAAAATTAAATAAAATTTTGAATGTATAGGTTTAGTTTTTTATTAACTATCAGTGTTGGTAAATAAAATGATCCTAATTAAATATATATATTTAGGCTTAAAAAATAAAAAGAGTTCAATTAAACATTAGCACTAAATTATTAAATATACAGAAAACTTAATACAATGTTTGTATTTAGCATGAGAAACATAGCATTTTGTTTTTTGGTTTCTTTTAAAGCTTTAAAAAAATTGCATTATCCAAGAATAAGATAACTCATGTAATCATATGTAAAAAAAAAATACCAAACTATGTGTGTTAATTTTTATTGGAATATTGATTACACAAAGATAATATTGGATATTTAAAAAATTCCATTGAATAATAATTTACTAATATTGCACAATATTATTATTACAAAAAATTACTAATAATTTTAAATATCTAAATTTTTATTATTTGAATATTTTTTGAAAGAATAGGCATCTTTATTAGGCTAAACGAAGAATATTTTTTTCTATTAATTTTTTTTTGAATTAAATTATTTATATACATTTTTTTGAATAGAAGTTATATTTTAACAATTCGGCATCGACTTTCAAAAATTAGGCTGAATAATTTACTTCTAAAATTTAGCTGTTTTTGAAATAATTTTTAGTACTCCCATCTATATTTTACCTATTTTTTAAATTTAATTTAATTATTTTTGAACTCACTAGTGAAAAAGTGTAATTGCTTAGAAATTTACACTATAATAAAATTTCACAAATAATTTAAATATTATTTTTTAGGAATAGTAAATATTGCCGAATAAATTATCATGAAATATATTTGATAACATGGAAATCTGGACAAAATAAAAACCGGGCTTTCTCGGAAACCAAGAGAAAATTTATGCGAAAAAATCTATGATTCTACTGAACTGCGAACATGGAAATAATTTTATTGTTTTAAGAAAAAAGATACTATCTTAAATAAATATTTTTTTACTCAATTCAAATACTCAAGAAATGTAAAATTAATTTCAAAGGCATTGAGTAATTGACACGTTCAAGGATTGTCACATAGTGAATTTTAGATTTTTAGCAGTATGCAATTATAATCAGTCTTTAATCCAGTCCATATGGTAGGTTAATTAACAATAATCTTAATCCGTGATAGAAAAAGGCAAGGATTTAATCCACCAGCTTCCATTTTTTCACGTTTTTTTTTAAAATTATTTAGTAACCATTTTTATATGAGTTTATTGTCTTTCAAAAGAGCATTTTTATAAAAAAAATCACCATAGTAGCCCCCAGATCCAGCCCTAACAGTATCCTAAGTTTGATATTGAATCTAATTTCAATCTAATAGTTATATTTAAGTTTTAAAAAGAAGTTATTTAGTCTCAGAATTTTTTTTTTAATAATTGAAAATGTGCTTAATTAGTGACTTTATGTAATATCTGTCATCTATACTATTTTAAAAAAATCTGAGAGGAATATTTTATTTTTAGATTGAATTCTTCAAACATATATCCAGCCATTTTTTATGAAGATACTTTTATTTTAATTATAACAAATTATTTCTTAAAAGAAGTTTTTAATTGTTCCTTTCCCAATTTTTTTTGAAAATTTTTGAAATTTTTATCTTTATTAAAAAATCCATTACAAGAATCAAAACTATAATTTAAAAAAAGAATATAAAAAAAAAGTACTGCATATCAATTCTGAATTTGAAATAATAAAAAGGAAATATTTTAACGATAATTCCAATTAAAAATTGTAAAATTTAAAAAAAATAATTAATTAAAATTGAATTAAAACTTGATTGTTAAAATAAAAAGACTATTATTAATATGAAACAATGGAAAAAAATTACAAAATTATAAAAATTTGGTTATAATAGAAAAAATTTCAATGGCAGAATCTTAAACTAAAATAAATTTACAGGTTTTATCTTAAAGCATTAAAAATGTAAAATAAAAACATTTATTGATTCATAGATTTTTTTTTTTGGACATATCAGCTTTTATTTTTAAATAATAACAATACTTTCATTGAGGGATTAGCTTATTAAATTATACGTAAATATTAAAAGTTGAAATTTTAAAAATATGAAATTAGGATTTAAACGATTCGCGAAGGGATACATTTATAAAATATTAGTCAATTTAGACAAGTTTTTTTACGAATAAAACATTTAAAATTAAGATATCTCAAAAAAATATTGTCAACTGAAACTAAACTTACATGCATTGAACTTAATAACGGTAAAATATTAATAAATACTTGCGTATAGATTTTTTTTCATAAAATATTAGGCAAAATTGTAAATAAAATAAAATTTGTTTTAAAAATAAAATTTTGATATTATTAATATTATACGAGATTTTAGTTGTATTTATAGGAATTTTTATAATTTTACAGTTTATAAATAGAATATTTAAATTTTTAATTTACTACTTATTTCTGAATTAGTTCAAATATTAATGTATTTATCTAAATGCAATGTAATTTTAATAATTATAAAATATAGATTATACCAAATTATAGTAAGTCTTGTAATAAATATATCCTATGGATATTTTTTTTTCGATAAAATCTATTATATTCAATTGTTTTTTTTTAAAGTATTTTATTAATTTATCGAAATTTTCAATTTTTATTTCAAATTTTAAATTAAGAGACTTAAAATTTAAAATAATCCAGTTCTTTATAAAGAATTTTTTATCTTAAGAATAGATGTGCGCAATACGTTTTTAAAACTTTTTTGAAGCTGAATAGAATTTAAAGTAGTTGATATTTTTTTGTTTAAAGATTTTGAAATATATTTAAAACTATCAATTAAAATATTAACTGCATATATATTCTAAAATTTGAATAATTATCATGAAGGTAATATTTTAAATGCAAGATATATAATGTCAATATACCCAATCCTATATTACCAGATATATATCAATATTCAAAAATTTATCCCAATTGTAAGTAAAAACGAACCAAAATCCAACAATATACACTTTTTTTTGTTTTAAAAAATTTTAAAGATATAAAAAATTAATATATCTAAAAAAAATTACATAAAAAAACAAAAAACAAAAAATATTTAAATTAAAAAAATATTCAAATTTTTATTTTAATATTTTACTGATGAATTTATGTTTTTAATTAACAGAATATTCAAAGAAAATAATCAAATAGAAAAAAATAGGCAATTATACTCATTAAAAAAACTAAATTTTTACAATTTTTACAATTTTAACTAATATCTAAATTAACATAATATGTTTAGAATTGTGAATCAATATAATAATTTTAATATTGATAAATTTAAAAAAGTTAGTTTTAAATTTGTAAAATTAATTACTGATTGGAGACTATGAAGTGATATGATTGAATATATATTTTTGATTTATAATTTTAATAGAGTTTTCAAATAACGCGTGGGAAATGTAGATGTAATTAAAATCTTGTCGCTTTTTTATTACGTTTTTTTTATAAAAATTATTATTAAAATGGCTTTAGTTATATTGTTTTTGAAGTTGATTTTTATTCAAAGCCCATTGAAAGTTATTATTGGTGATTTTTTTCAAATACATATTTATAGAATCATTTCATATATAAATTAAAATATTGCTTTTTTCTGATTAAATAATATTCAGCGAGAAGAAATATATTATTAGAGTAATATTTAAATGATTTATTTTTATTTAATGTAAGTATCAAAAATAACAATAAGAGCATGATATCTCAAAATTGCAAATAATTTCTTATAAATTTTTTAGAATGTATTTAAAAAAGAGGTTTTTTTTATTTTAGAAGCTTTTCAAGTAATAAATCCAGGAAACCAGAGAAAATTTCATTTAGTTCGTAGTTTATACTTTATTAAATTTTAATACAAGATAATAACTTCAAAAGCATATATTAAAAAGTGTATTTATGATCCAGTTTTTTTAAAAGAAATTTTTCTAGAGCTAAAATATATTAAATTGTATCACATTTTTTCTTTTACTTTTTTTGAAAAAAGAAGTTTATGCTTATATTGTATGTGTAGGGGTTTATAGTTTTGAAAAATATTTTTTATCAAGAAAAAAAGGCTGTAAACCTAGTATAAGTTCTATAAAAAATACAATTTATAGGGATAAGAAGATGTGTGTGGGGAGGAGGGGGGGGGGGTTGATAATAAAGGGGAAAATAAAAGTAGTAGTGTCATAGTTAGAGGAAGAACGTTTTTTTAGGGCAATTATTGATTTTTTTTTAAAAAACTATTTTATTATTTAATAATGGAATGAATCAAAAAAAGACAAAAAAAATCTTCTGTTATGTCAATTAAATAAAGAATGAACATCATTAACGTAATTGATTATTTAAATCTTGATAGTCATATTTAAAAAATATATTTTTACCTTCTTGGTGGGATTTTTACTGATAAAACAAAATTCTAATAATATAAGTCTTTTTGTAACGATTTTAGAATTTAATATACGTTAGAATTTACAACTAATTCTCCAAAACCATTTATTCAATTACCAAGGTTTTAATTTAAAAAATCATTTTTTTTTTTATGAATTATCTTACTCATAGCTTGTTTCTCGGCTCAAATTTTATTTACTATGATATTTATTTGAAATTATTGTGGTATACATATATTAAGATTTTTTCTTTTTAACTTTTAGGATTTTATTGATGAATGTGTAATTGTAAAATGTACTTGTAAAAATAAAATAAGAATAGGGAAGATTTAGACAGAAAAGTCAATAGCTTTCTTATAATGAGATCTCCCGCAGTGATGGTTTTTTTTTATAAAATAAGAGAAACCATGATTTTTGTAGTATATGAATGGATACAAATATAGATAATCTTCGAGTATATAAGATGATTAATGGGCAAAATTAACTGTGGTTCAACTGTTTGAAAAACATTTTCTACTGTGTATAAATCTATTCGAACTAGTCAAAGTATAAAATATTGCAATATTATAAGAGACTTACGCAGAATATATATATATATATATATTTGAGATGTGTTTTAGAGTGCCTATTTTTAAATAATAAGAGCAATCACAATTTAATTTTACTATTAAGATATAGAAGGAACGAAATTATTCTCGTTGAAAGGATATTTTTCTTTTATGAAAATATAATCATACGCATTTACCTGAATTTCGGAACTCTATTGTTTCAGGACGCAATTATCCATAACTGGTGTGACATAGATCACTACATGTCAACTTCACCATTCTATAGGAAAAAAAGTACACTCCAATTATAGATCATATATTGCGGGGCACTTTAATAGTCGATAATGTTAAATATTTTGCACTATACAAAATTAATTTCGCTTTTTGGTGATATTATCATCTGCAAATTTTGTTTTTTCACTAGCTTGGGACAATTGAATAACTAATTAAATGATAAATGAGCTAGAACTTCAAAGAAAAACTAATCCTCAGGTGAAAACATGAGCGCTAAATAATTTTTTTGGGTCTAGGATGATCAGCTATTTTATGTTTTTTAGTAATGACTATGCCCATTGAAGAAATATTGTTCATTATATTTAAGGCTTATCAGTATTGAAATATACAGGGGAAGGCCTTGGAGAAATTTCATAAAAGAAAAGAGCTAAAATTTTTTGATAACTGGGTGATTGAAATTCGAAAAACAAAAGGCATAAAAAAAAGGACACTACTACTTGTAATAAATTCGTGATTTTAGAAAGAGGTAGAAAAAAAGGAGAGAGAGAGGGAGATCGAGGGACCAAGGAGCGGCGTTTAGAGGAGAAAATAAAGACATTTTATATGCGAATGGGGAATGATTAAATTACTCTTGAATCTAAATAACTAATAAGAGATAAAAATTATGTCTAGAGAAATAATAATAAATGAAAACAACAATATTTAAGGATGCAACGATGAGATACCAGATAATGGATTAGCAGAAGGATAAAGGTAGTTTATTCATTGATATCCATTTCTTCTAGACGGTGGACTTTTTTGAAAGGGGGTTCAGAGGGTTGGAGCGACCAAGAATTTCTTCCAAACAGAGGTTGATGAAAACCATCTTTGGATTCGAAGGTATCATTAAAGGAACTAAAGTGAAAAGGATCATTGTTGGGATGATTTTCTCGACGCTTAGTCCCTATACCACTAGAATTGGATATATGGGCGTCAAGGATGACATCGTTTTTTCGAGAAGAGAGTTCAGAAGAAATCAAAAGATCCGAGTTATTATGAGAGTCCTAAAAATAAAGACAGTATATACATTAAAGAACTGAAGCGAAAAAGAAAAAAAGAGAAGAGCCAAACCTTTTTATCGGGTAATTTACAGATCCGGTTGGAAAATTGGGGGTTGAGAATCGGATTGGAGTTGGAAATAGAATGTGGAGAAGGAAGTCTGAAATTGAAAGTGTTTGTGGGTTGGGTAATCTTGGCTAAATCATCAGAATCAATCTTATGATCAGCGAAAGAGGGGCTATTTTGATTAGAGGGAACGGAATCGACTTTAGGTTTTGTGAGAGATAGGCTGTCTAATTTGGAATCAAATGAATGGAGAGAGGGTTGTGGGCTAGCAGGGGAGGGTGCTGAGAGCGAATCCAAATCCAGATTGTTTTTTTTCGAGGCAAGGACAACAAAAAGTGAGAGATCGGTGTCTTTAAACCAAGTATTACCCTGGTTGTCTCTGAATTTTTTAGGAGTGAGGTTAGGAAGGGAATCGAAATCTTGAGAATGTATTGAATCAGATAAAATTTGATCGCTATTAAATAGCTGGGATATGGAAAGCTTCTCGATGTTGAAATGATTAATGATGTCGACTAGACATTGATGATACCCAGATTTAAAGCCGTTAGAGGCAGCTTCGTTGGCCTCTTTGTAAAGGGAAGTTACGGCGGATGCAGCAGCGCGAAACGCGGCAGGTAGAGAGCTGTTATCGAATTGCCCGGGGCCAAGCATATTATATAGAAGCGCTGTTTATGCTGATTTTTTTTTTTTAGAAATTTTTATGAGGGTCGAACAATAAGCTGTAGTATTATCTTTTAGCTGTATTGACAAGGCGAGAAAACTTTTATGGAGCTTTTTATTTAATTTTTAGTCACAAGCAGCCGTAAATGCGTGTTTTGGTTGGTTTCCCGAAGGTATATTGAAAGTTAGTGGACAAAATATAATGCAATGAAAAATTTAATAATTTTTTAGGTGGCAGCATTTATTATTGGCAGCCTCTGGGCCTTCCTTTCTTTTATTCGTTACTGCGAATATTTTTTTTTGGAAAATCGAAAAATGTATGGAAAAAAGCAAAAGTTTTTAGTCAATGGAAAGTCATGTAAATGTTTTTCTATTCTCAAAAATGATGTTTTTCTTTACTCTTGGCTGACTAAAAGTTGCTCTGGCTTTATGGCCAATATAAAATTGTTTGGATATATGTTTTTTGAGAAACGCTTTTAATAGGTGTATTAGATTCACTCAATAGAAAAAGTGCTCCAAATATAGCGAAAAAGGAAAAAGTATTTATCATCAGTGCTAATTGGCTTTAATAGATCTGTGATACGAGTAATGTGAGCACAAATGGCCAATAAATTGTAGAGGTTTTCAGAAGACATAAAGGTGACTAGTTACAAGTAGGTCCATTTTTGGCTGAAATCAGTTGGAACTAAGAAAATTCAACACATTTGAATAAAGTTACACGGAATAAGCATCTGGCGTATCAAATCAAAAATAGTGAGCTATATTATTCCAAGGCTAAAGTTTAATGTTCTATCATCGCTGAAATCTGATACCCATCACATAATCCTGATGCCCATCTCTAAAATCCATCATTGAAATTCTCACAAAAGTCATGCTCTCATCATCTAATTTTTTTGTTTTTTTTATTGGCCAAAATTTCCAGCACTGGCAAAAGCCATTCCATTTTAGGATGTTTGTCAAGTTACTTGCTACAGCATTCTATAGTGGCTGTGTATGATAGTTATAGGGGCTATAAAATTAGCCACGAACCGTTTTTTTAATCCAAAATTAATATTTCAAATAAAATACACAACGTAATCTTGCTTTAAAATTACGCGATAAAAAAAATCTAATTTTGATGAAATTTTAACTAACTCAGTTATTAAATATTCGAGCTATCTCCTATATTAGGAAACAGATCTTAATATTTTATTTAGAATCGATAGCCGGTTCAATCAAATCGTGTAAATGCAAATTATTTTTTTTTGTTGAATTTTTACGTTAGGTCCCATAAAAGTGATAGGAACCGCTTAAATGCTGGTTTTTAATATCATCTTTACATTGTATATTTGTAACTTAATCAAGCATGGCACTCATTTGAAACCCCTTAACATGGCTTTTATAGGATAAGTAATTGTAAATTGTTTAGGTGTTATTTCTTACATCTATGTTAAAGTTTGCAAATTTATTAAAGCGGTTATTACCGCTTATTTCGTATCCACCAATATAAAATAAAAACGCCCATAGATATATACCACTAATCGACTAATCAAATATATTTCAATGTCACGCAAATATATAGAATAAAAGGCGGTATAAGACCAATTAGGATTTATAAGAAAAAGTTTGTTATAAGCTTATAAGTGGAAATTAATTTTTTCTCATCGATTTATTACGAACTGATCATTTTAAAAAGGCAAGATAATAAAAATATCCTAATTTATTTTGAAATCGCTCAAATTCCTTGAAAACATACTTGATTAACTAAAAATCATAATAGTTTTTTTAAACCAATACAATATTGATGTTACACAGTGCGTATTTTTGCCAAAAAATCAACTAAAAATCAACTAATTATTTCTTTCACATTTCAAGCTATAAAATCTATTCTTAATTTTTTAGAATATTGAAAATCTAGAGGTTAAATTTTAAAAGCAAAAAAGACATTCGAATTTAATAAAACCACTAAATTAGGTATATATAATATACATATGAATGAAAATAAAACCACTAAATTAGGTATATATAATATACATATGGATGGAAATAAAACCATTATTTTTGGGAGTTTAAAGTTAACAGACCCTTTATAAATTCACTATCATCATAATTTCGAAAAATGTTCTACTTCAAAACTTTCAATAAAAAAATTTTAAAAGTGCTAATATAAACAGAGCAGGGTGTAATTTATATAACCTAATTTTGAAACTCGAGTATTAGTCTGAGCAAGACAAATATCTCTAGGAGGCATTCGTGATTACTCCAAACGCTTTTAACTTTAATAAATATAGTTACTAAATAATAAGTGTTTGCAAATATTATGTTATGTCAGATCTTATTTATTATAAAAAAAGCATCAAAAACATCACTCTTTCATTAAATATCAAAATAATTTTAATGCAGAATCTACAAATATTAACAAAAACAAGCTTAAAATGGGTAAGAAAAACTTGCTAAAGTTATAGTATAAAATAATCTTGCAGCAAACAAAATCACTTAATATGAAATTATATATCAAGACTTGAAAGCGGGGATGAGTAGCAGTGACAGTGGGAGCCTCGAGGGGCGATAAGGATGGGAAGTAAGGAATATGATAAGAATATACAAGAGAGAGTAAGAGAGTGATAGAAAAAGCAAGGCTGATTGAGGGCGGGTAAGTTTAGGATTTTGTGGAATTGAAAAGGGGAAATGAAATTTTTTACTTACATTTTATAGTTCATATTAACTAATACTATTAACTTTTTCAAATTTCGTAAAATGAAATGCTTTTGATCGATTGTTTACTTTAATAATAAAATTGAATACATCCTTAGCATTTAAGAATTGTATTTTTGCTTTCAGTCCGAAAAATACAAATGAAACACGGGGGTGCGAATTTTTTATTCAAATTATTATTTCTTCAAAAATTAGCATATTTTTAGTTAATTTTTCGGCGAAATTACGCCCTGAGAAACATCAATATTGTATTGATTTGGGAAAATTAGTATTCTTTTTAGTTATTCAAGTATGTTTCCAAGAAATTTAAGCGGTTTCAAAATAAATTAGGATATTTTTAGCATTTAATCATTCTAAACATATACACTTTTTCTAAGCCAAATTAGGAAAAAGTACATTTTTTATATATCACGGAATTTTATTGTAAGGTAACGTCATTAAAAACTATACTAAAAAAATATCAAAAAAAGAAAAATACTTATAGTAAAGACTATTATCCTAACTACAATAAGCTCCTCTGCCGGACTACCTGCTGCGTACTTACGGGAAAAGGGTTCAATCTACCAACCTAAAGACCCACCAAAGGCATTGCTTCAAGTAGGCTGGATGGCTGAGGTCACATGCAGTCAAGAATTAAGCTCTTTGTCAATGAAAAATAGTTCGTTGAAGCTATTGAGCTCCTAGTCAGAGCCTACTTCTAACAGCATTAATAAAATTAGGCTCCTAATCAAACGTAAGTTTGATCGAAATGGCTTTCCCAAAAATAGCTTTTAGACGTTGAGATCCGTCTGACTGTCAAACGCTGGACTTGTGCACTAGACTATGTCTCAGCTGTGCTAAACAATCAGTTCCTCCTGTTTCTAGATGGATCTCCTATGGAATCGCTGTCCTCCGAATCGCTGTGCACTGTCTCCACTACTCTCAACTAAGAATAGTACAACGCTGCGTGAAATTTTAGTTTAGTGTACTTCGAAAAGTACACTATAAGCCCCTAAACCACGGCAAGATATTTCACTCTAAGGGGAAGAAAAGTGAAAACGGATTCCAATAGACCAACCAATTAAAATAAAATAAAATTGAATTGAAAAAAGTAAACCTTATTTAGTAATAAAATGTTGGTGTTGTACGGAAATAAGATTTCTATGACCCAAATTCCATGTCATTATGCTGTGTTGTGTCGAAGAAAAATGTCTGTGTGCGAGTTATTAAACTCTGTCACATTTCAGATATTATGTTAACGTAGGAATCGTTTATGTTCCTCTAGATAGCTCTGGTTTCCCACATACCTGAGCTCAATAAGATTCAGTTTTCTGCCGTAACCAATTTTACTTTATCGAGCTTTTTTATTTTTGGTCTCTGATTTTGTTGTAGACCATGAATTTTCGATGGATTCAGAATAGGGGAATACGGGCTTAAACAAAACAACTTGTTTCAGTAAAAATTTACTAAAAAATATAAAATTTTCAAATGGCATCTTACGTTGCCAAAAACAAATACTATGTTTGATTGGGATATCCCAAAATTGGGGATTCTTTTATTAGACCTATAATCTTTTCGTTATAATCTGAGGACTTGTAGCTTTTTGTTTTAGTCTTGAAGCTTTTAAGTCCCAAATTAGATAGTCCTGATATCATATGGGCGTAATACCCCCTAGTCTTGGGCAGTTTTATTACTGGACTATGCACCTTTTTCGATTTATATCTATCCCTTCTTATAAATAAACTTAAATTACTCTCGTCTATAAAAATAAAAAATTTCTCTGTACCAGACAATTTTAGAATTTTAGTGGCGTAATCTCGTCTTTTTATTTTATATTTCACCAAATTTACTTGAGTTGGCTCTGCATGTGTCCCTTTCGCGGTAAAAGTTTTAAGATTCAGGTTCTGTTTATTATCTGAAGGAAAAACAATAAATTGTGCTTAACTTATAATTTTTTTTGAAAGCTCTTTAAGAGTATATAATGGGTTGTACTCTAAATAGATGGTAAGAAAATTCAAGCGCCCTTCAGTTAGCTTGATTTACCCGGCTCTGCTGCTTCTTCGATTCTTTGGATATGTTTTCTGAGACTTTATTCAGCCGTATGCCGTTGATATCGGTGCTTTATTGAAACTCGTTAATTTATAACAATGATCACTGTTTATAGATAGATTAATTATTGCTTATCTGACCGAATGGGGGTGTTTTTTATATATACTTTTAGTTTTTGATTTCAAAGCAATGCTTTTTGTTTTGTTAATATTATTTATTGAAAACTATGAGGAAAAAATTTAAAGGACATGGAACTTTTATTTGTAATAATTATAAATATTTTATAGATTTATCTGAATACGACGAATATAATTCTTTTAAAAATTCCTTTTTAACTTAAAATATTTAAATCAATGCAATTCATAAAATATCAAGCATCAGATAAATAAAAAAAAAGTTATTTTTTTGAAACTTTTCTTTCGTAAAAATGAGGATTCCATGCAGAATAATTTATGTTTTTTTTTTAAAAAAAACTTTCAGTGAATAAAAAAACCTTTAATTTTTTTATATTTATTATAGGGTTTTAAATAGTTAATAAATCTTTTAAAGGTGCTATTTAAGTTACAGCTTAATAAAAATTTATTTAAACTCAAAAGAGTTTCACTCTCAATCTCTCAAAATTACTATTCCAAAAAATCAAAAAATCAAATTGCATCATTTAATTGAAAATTTAATAACAATTATGTTTATACTAAATCAGGTTTACTTTTTTTCAATTCAAAATTAATTTGTTTGTAATTAGTTGGTCTATTTCGAATACGTTTTCTCTTCTCTTTGAATAGAGTGCAATTCAAAAAATTATAATTAATTTTTACTTTAATCATCCCCACTTTATCCAAATTAAGCCTAAAATTTATCCAAATGATATGTACTTTCTACGAATTTGACAAAAGAAAATGTACTCCAAATTATTAGTTAATTGTTAAAATTTACCCCTAAAAGACATCAAAAGCAGAATATAGTTCGTAAAAATTAAATAAATTTCAGTTTCTCAGTAAAAAATTGGTAAATTAAGAAAAAATAGGATTTTGTAAAATAAGGGCAACTTATTGAAAAATTGCAAAAATAAACAGTTTTTTGAAAAAAATTGCAAAATTAGACGGGGTTTTGATTTGATTTTTAATCGTTAAAATGAAATTTCATTTATAAATTCGAACCATTTTTTTTAAAAATTAGACTAATAAATCACCTAAAACCA
>LSSL01004139.1:0-10162 GCA_001953115.1 Smittium mucronatum
TTTGGGGGCTTAATAGTGTACTTTTCGAAGTACACTAAACAAAAATTTCACACATCGTTGTACTATTCTTGGTTGGGAGTAGTGGAGACAACGCACAACGATTTGGAGGACAGCGATTCCAGAGGAGGACCATCTCGAAACAAGAGGAACCGATCGTTTAACACAGCTGAGACATAGTCTAGTGCACAAGTTCAGCGTTCGACAGTCAGGCGGATCTCAGATCTGGCTGCTATTTGTAAGAAAACCATGTCAATCAATCCCGCGTTCAGGTAGGAGCCTAATTTTATTAATAACGTTTGAAGTCGGACCTGAATAGGAGATTAATAGCTTTAATTATCTATTTTCCGTTGAAAAAGAGCTTAATTATTGACTGCATGTAACCTCAGTCATACACTCACTTGAAGCAATGCCAGGGTGGGGGGAGGGGGGTCTTTCGGTTGGTAGATTGAGCCCTTTTCCCGTAGGTACGCAGCCGGTAGTCCGGCAGAGGAGCTTATTGTATTTAGGATAATAGTCTTTTCTATACGCCTTTTTCTTTTTTTCATATTTTTTTAATTCATTTTTTAATGACTTTATCTTACAATAAAATTCCGTGATACAAAAATCATGATTTCACAAATACCACTTTATTTTTTTTAAGGATCAAAATTCATCAGTAGATTCCCAAAATTTTCACATTAACAACAGGATTTTATTTAAGCTGAATGTAAAAGATGTTATTTTTTTTATGGATTTTTATTTTTGTGACCTCCAGCATAAAAATTAATATATAAGAACTGTAGATAATAATGCCTTCATATAAACACATAATAAAAGTTAAAATAGAATAACTAAATAATAGTAAATATATAGGAATAAAATTTTGAAAAAATAAACCTCCCCCCATCCACCTTCAAATCGTTGTCGGATTCCTTCGGGATTACTCGAGTCAATCAGGAACAAAATTATATCAAATATAAAAAACTTCGATTATTCATAACATGACAAAAACCTGTCAGACAATTGTATGGAATAAGAGGATATTATGTAACTGTATCCTGTAACTCTCAATTTGTTTATTAAAGCCCATATTTTTAAGATTTTTAAATTTAAGAAAACATAAAACCAATAAAAAAATAAAAAAATAAAAATAAAAATTGAATTAAATTGAATCGGTAACTAAATTTAAAATTTTCGGATAAAATGCATGAGCCTTTAAAAAATATTATAATAGTAGCTCAAGTTCCCGAGAACTATTTCTGGAGTGTAAATGTGAGGAGTATTTTTAAAGACGTTAATAAAATTCGACATAAAAAAAAGGAATGATATGATAATAGATTCTAAACAACTTAATAGCAATATTGTAGCTAGTCTCGAGGTTGATTTTTGTGAGGATTGTACTCAATGTGTGAATATTTAATAACAGAGAGTGTATAGATGTTAAAAAGGTCATAGCATTTGAAATAGTTTCCAGGAAAAATTAACTACCATATAAGTGACTAGTTGCCTGCAAGAAAGTGCAAATAGAACAACAACAGCGGCCCAAATTGAGTTCATGTCGAAGAGAACTAAATTAAAAGAAGGCGAAATTTTTTTTTTAAAGATAGATAGAAAAGGGGAAATGTGGAGGAGAATCAAAATATAATTAATACCTGCTAGAGCGGTTGCATGGGATGTATAAGTGAGAATATCCAGAATTATTGAATACAGAGGTTCCTGGTATTTCCATATAACCAAAAAGATCATTAGAATTTTACCGAAGCTGGAAACAACTATAGCAGTAGCAATACTGGCCCACCTATTTTATTAAGATAATAAAGTTAACAGAAATAACAAGGTGTCTTTTCAGAAACTATTGAAAAATAGGAATTAAATGTACCTTTCAGTAAGATTTATTGACCGCTGTATTATGACAAGTCCAGCAATTATTCCAAAGACGTAGACGAAAAACTCTAAAGAATAAAGAGGAAGGGAGGGGAGGATATAGTTACGTTAGAAAGATATGAAAACAGGAAAGAGTAACCTATAACGCAGAGAAAGAGAATACAGAGGTATTGAAATATAAAGTGCTGTTTGTATCCAAAAACAAGATTGCTTTGATTCCGAACTTTTCCCCCTTCTTCCAAACGAAACCAAGAGATATAAACATTAAACAGAATAAGCAAGACAGCCATTTTGAGGATATTTTTCTATAAAGAGACATAGAAAAATAAAATAAAAATCTAATGTAAGCAGATATAAAAATTGTAGGTATTGAAAGGCATACCTCGAGTCTCCGTTTTCTGAAATTTTCAATGTTTATAAGCAAATGTCTGTAAACTTGTGGATTGTACAAGATAATGTCGATGAAAATAATAATAACATCGTGCTCGACATATTTATCGACGAAACTATTGCAATTTACCTATTAATGATTAAGACGCGAGGAGAATTGAATTGTTGAGAGTTAAAAAAAAAAGAAAAAATAATAAGTTAATAAAAAAGCTTACACACTGAGTCAAGCGGATGTTTCCCTTGCTATATTCTGTATACAAGCTGGAGGCAGGAGTACCACAATTGGTACAAACAAACCTCCTAATGGTGAATTTTTTTAAAAGTGTTATTTTTAAGGGAAATTTGTTTTAAAAGAAAAAATAAGAAAGAAATATCTAGAGAAATTTTAAAAGTTAAGAGTATGGGAATGGGAAAGACCTTTCTTGATTAGAAGTGTTATCAGGACTAGAAGTTTCAGTGTCATTAAATAGATCGGATAAAGGCATGTTTATTTGGTGGAAACCATCCTTATTAGCTAAACATAAAAATTGAAATATATTTAGAATATAGGAAGCTTGAAGGAAGCTAAAAAATAAAAGAGAAAATACTCTAAAGAATTACTAGGAGCAAAAGCAAGAGCAACAGCGGATAGGGCCCATATCGTCATCAAAGGGAATAGAAAACTGTAACTGGGATCACCAAGTACATGACATTCACAACCCAGTATGGAGCATTGTATATAGTTCCATTTCTTGAAATCTATTATAAATAAATAAAGGGTAAAAAAAAGGATGAAAAGTGCTTTAAATAAAAAGAATTAAAAAAATATAATATTAAACCTTTGAAAGTAGTTAGGCTTATTGTGCATACCAACACATGTAAAGGATTACACACATAAGCGATAGCATTTATGATACCTTCCATTTCTAAGGAATAATCTATTTTATGGATAAGAAATAGGAAACGAAAGGGAGAAAATTGAGGAAAGAATAACAGTGATGGAACATTGATGTGAATTGAATTTTAGATTCTATTACCAGCCTGGGTAAATAAAATTTAGGGAATTGGAGTATGAAGAGGGAAATATTAAAAGGGAAGTGGATACTGTGATTCAATGTTTAAGGCTGAATCAAAAAACTTGAGAAATGAAAATATGTCGCACTGTTGTTTATAGCCCAGAAAGATTATTATATCGAATTCTCAGTTAAAATTGATGGATTTTTAGGCGGATGAAATATGAGATAATTTTTCTTCGATATTTTTATATTTTCCAGACTTTATTCGTTGTTTAAAGATCAAAAGTACTGCCTAAAAACCAAAAGAACTCTGAACAGTGCAAGAAACAAAGCTGGAAGAACGATATTTTTAAACTAAACACTAAAAGAATTTTAGTAAAATTTAGTTAAAAATAACAATATAAGAATACAGCAATGTATTTCATTATTAATATAATTGTAGTGAATAACTATTTAGGACGATTAAATCTAATAAGTAAAAACGCTTTGACTTTCTGAAATAGCAATGAAGCCTCCTAGTGGAGGCTGGGTTTACTTTCTATCAGGGATAAATCAATACTATTTTCTCATTTAGCTCTTTCCAGGCCCAAAAATGCTTCGGATTCCTATTTGCCAAATATGCCCTTTTCTATTCAATGATTAATGTTAATAATCAATTATACATGTTTATACAAATAAAATGCGTGTATTGAACATAAATCTAAGGCTATTTTTGTGCGATCAGCCCTGAAAGGGCTAACCCTGTCAAGGTTAGGGGTATAAAAATGATTCCGAATTTTAGACCAATATAAATATTTGATTTGCAGTTAATATTAGTATTTGGGATGGAAATGCCTTCCAATCGAATAAGTAAATTCAGTTTTCAATGATAGAAATTACAAT
This sequence comes from Smittium mucronatum, assembly GCA_001953115.1. Classification (NCBI taxonomy): domain Eukaryota; kingdom Fungi; phylum Kickxellomycota; class Harpellomycetes; order Harpellales; family Legeriomycetaceae; genus Smittium; species Smittium mucronatum. The sequence goes on from LSSL01004139.1 coordinate 4,131, forward strand.
TATCAGTCCTTCCAGGGTCGATGGTACAAAAGCCGACTTAACTTTTCGTTCAATGGGATCGTTATATTAATATTAGTAATATACTATTGGATAAATTTAAAAGCCAAGTTGATTGTAATTTACGATGTGCATAAATAGGATCGAGGCAGAAGCTTATAATCCAGGAAAGGACAAGTGAAATGCTTTGAAACTCATCCTATAAGTTATTTGTGGCAATTGGTTGAGAATAGCTCAAGCCCAAACCCTAAAGGATATAGAGAGTAAATTTGATATAATATCCATTAGCTGCATTTTGATTACTTGCAGCCTGTTGGATAAGGAGCTGTGCCAATAGAAGAACAACAAATAGCAAAATTAATCAAATTATCTTACACAAATAAAAATAAATATTAGACGTTTCAGATTAACATAACAAATACTATTGGCCAAAACGAATAATTCACTTGCGATGTAGCAATTGATAAGGCCACCAATGAGGGCTTTTATGCGTTCATGGAGCAGAAATGATCTTATAATCATTGAAATTAGCTAGCAGTCCACATACACAAGTTAGAAAATTTGTCGATTCTCGATATCTGAAATAGATAACTATTAAAAGAGTGATTCCTGCTCGTGTAAAATTGAATTTAAAATGAATGATCCTAAACTGTTTGCAAATAGAGAGAATTTCACTTATGCCAATCGTCAAGGTAAGTATATTAGATCATCTTTTAAAGGCTTTCATATGCTCACAATCTAAAAGCCACACTATTATATTTATTCAATACCGCAAAAATTCATAATTTATTCTTTACAAAAGAGGTTTTGGCTGAAAGAAACAAGATTGTCCGGGAACAATGGATCAAATTGATGGAAACAAGAATAGTCCGTGAAAAGCTTGAAGAATGCTACTTGAGAGAGGGTGTTAATCATCTAGAGAATTGCCGTGAATTGGCTATCCGTTATCTCGACGAATTCCCAAAGACCCGCATAGAAGGATGGTATAAAATCCCAAAGCCTGAATAGACTTTAGCTATATATATATTTTCAGTTCTGCTTTGTCTTTCATTTACAATTCAGCTTGATATAAACCCTCCTACGAATACCAAATTTTCTTCCTATTTTACAAAATAATGGTTTTATAAAGGCATTTTTAATTGTCTATGTTCCGTCAAATAATAATGCCGCACTTTTTTTTTTGGAAACTCTTTAATGATAACAGGACTTGTTTCCAAACTATATTCTCATTCTAATGTAGGATTAGCCTTAGAGGCCAGCCTATTTATTTTTTTGCTAGCGAATAAATTGGACATGTGACCACTCGATGACAGCATTCTGATGTGTGCTGAATTCCGAGGCCCCTCCAGTCACTTGCCCCTTTCATTTCCCAGTCACCCGACAGCCATAATATAGCCCGTGTAGTGCCGACATTTCGTCCCTTCGAAGTTGTATTCATATCCAATAATTTCTCAAGTGGTTGTTCTCACCAGAAGCTAATGTGGTATAATTACTGTTATATGCGATCATGATTATATATGTGATTCTTCGCTTCTGAACAAAACCAGTGGGCTTTAGTATTTATCCAATTACATCCGTTGTGTGCGCATGATCATTAAAACCATTGAACACTTCCAAAAAATTGCTACATCGTATCTGGTGGTTTTATTCGGGAAAATAGATACAAACATTTATGGAATGGAATTTTCTTATTATAAATATGTGCCCTCCCTTCTTTCTGTAATAATAATTTAGATATTTCATAGTGCTGATACCCTTAGTGTTTATTAAACTTTTAATTCACTGACCAATTGCTCTGTATTTAATATCCATCCGATAAACTTATTTTCCCGAATTATTGCCAAACTGGAGACAGCCCTCTTTACTTATATTAATGTATTTTTAATTTCTTTTCATTTTGTTGCTATTTTATAAATATCGTATATATACATTTTTCAAACTAATGGGAACTCCTTCCTTACAATCAAATCTTCAATTTCCGCCTACCCATAAGGGCCAGGCACCAAACAAGATCTCCCGTCGAAAGCTTTCAAATTTTCTTAGTACATTTTCAGTTACCAGGATACTTTCCATTTTCATTTTATCATGTGTGTCGTTTTACTGTATTTTTTACTCGGATTCTAACTTTTCAAAGTTAATTTATAGTATCCGTGAAAATTTAGTTTCCTATGATCCTGCTCTCAATGGGATGAGTGGTCTAAAACTTGCCGAGATCTACCAACAAAAAGTACCTACTGAAGAGCAATACCAGAACTATATCAAATTCCTTTCCCTGAAAGGAATCACTGATCCATTTACTATGTATTCTTCAACTTCAAAAGTTGAAGATTCTGAAAGCCAATATGCCAAAACCTTTTCACAGCTAAAAAGATGGAATTTAAAGACCAGTAAGGCTTCTAATGTGAATCAAGATTCTAAACAGGACTTTAATGAATTGTATAACATTCATTTACTCAAAAGAAATACCAACGTGAATACAATTAATTATCCTAGTAATTCCTTGGGAACTCCAAATTCAAATTTATCCTTCAAATACCAAAAGCTATTTGATTATGCTGATCCCCAAAACTTCCCTTTTAGACATACCGATAACCAAACAACAACTTATGATCCCATGTGTAATAAAACCTCTTCTTTTCTTTTTAGAATGAGGAAGGAGTTCATATCTTCAGAGATTGGAAAAAGATCAAGCTATTGGGATAGCAGCGACATCGAAAAAATAAACCTCAACAACAATATGTTTGATTTTGACACCAAAGCCAAAGATCCTTCTAGGCTCAGTAAAAAATGGAAATATGATATTGAGAGTGGTCTTCTAATTCCTGACGTTTCTCATAAGCCAACCTTATTAGGGTTCGCTAGGATGGCTGCCAATAGCTACCAGCCTGATATGAATGATAATTGGGAAGACGTGGGCAATGATTGGTCCCACAAGGACTTTGGCTGGGATTCTGATGGTTTAAGAGGCTATATATATACCTCAAAACCTGAAAATATAGTTATTATATCTTTCAAAGGAACATCAGCCTCTGCTTTCTCCAGTGGAGGAAAATCTACTGCGCCCAGAGATCGATTCAATGTAAAAAAATATTCTTATTTTTTTTTTTAACCAAATTTTGTGCTTTAATCCTAATTCAACTACCCCCCCCCCTTTAATAGGACAACCGTTTGTTTTCATGCTGCTGTGCTAATGTTGGCTTTTCCTGGTCTACAGTTTGTGATTGCTTAATAAAAGATAACAAGTGTGACCAAAAGTGTTTGAAAAACAGTTTAATCGATGAGGATTTGTACATCTACTCTGCTGCAAAAATTGTCCTTGAAACTGCTTTAAGGTACCCTAAATCATATATCGCTCTGACCGGACACTCCCTTGGTGGATCTATAGCCTCATTAATGGGTCTGGCATTCGGTCTACCTGTTATAACTTTTGAAGCCCCCGGGGAAGCATTGGCCGCCAGCCGTATAGGATTCCCTTATCCCCCACCCCCCACCATCATGGACAGACTTCCAATCTGGCACATCGGCCACACTGCTGACCCCATATACACAGGAACTTGCAATGGTCCCCTCAGTATCTGTAATCTAGGTGGTTACATTATGGAATCCAAATGTCATCTGGGTAGAAAATGTGTCTTCGACACTGTCAAATATCTAGGCTGGTCTTCTGATATCAGAAATCACCGCATTCTCCAGGTCATTTATGGCGTCTTGGAGCCTTGGGGTCAAGACAGAATCAAAGCGCCTATGCCTGAATGCCAGCCTTTACACGACTGTAAGGAATGTGGTCTTTGGAATTTTGTCAATCGAGATTAATCCACCTTTAAATCACCATTAAGCTCTGCTATATGCTTTTACTTGATTTTATTTTTATTTTTGCAAAATGAAAATGTTTATAATCCTACCTCTTTGTAAAAATTTCACTTTTTTTTTGTATTTATTTATATTGAAGATGTTTTATATTAACGACGAATAGTTATTGAATAATCTTTTCATTCTTCTTTATGCCCACTTCGGAAAATTCGGTAATAATAATCATACCATTATAATCATTTAACAAAAAAAACTCAAATAAATTTATATCTAACTATTTTACTGAACGAATTTATTGACTAGAGAAACAAGAAAACTTATCCCACGAATATTCAGAATAAATCTGGGTTGGATTTTTGTTTAAAATTTACTCTAAAATTTTGCAAAGTAAAGAATATGATAAATAGCTGAGACAAAGTCCGAGTTGGATAGGAATTTTCTATCAATAACCAATTAATTGTAAAAAAAATTCTTTTTTTAAACTAAAAAGAATCGAAAAGACTTTAGTGAATGAAAAAAAATTAAAACTTACTGTTATATACCTAGAAAAATTTCCAAGTACAACAGAAAAATTCAAAAGAAAGAGAAAATCGTCATTAAAAAAACTTGTAGGTAAACTTGAATGTTTTAATAAAAATATATATGTTAAATAGACTGCTTCCTAATTCCTAAAAATATTTTAGATTCTTTTAGATCTTACAGCGAAATACCTATAATTTAAATGTGGCTGTTGTGAAAAATAAAATAATATAGGCTGGTAGATTAAAGCTCAAAAATGGTGATCAGAGTATCTTTATTTAATTTTAATGATCAAAATTGACGGTACAAGTTATCAAAAAATAGCCTTACAATATAGAGTAATCTTGATTTATTGTAAAATGTACTCTGGAGCCCTTGAAAAGATGAAAAAAGAGTTTAAATAATATTTAAGCGAGCTTAAATGGAAAAATATTACTATTAAAAAGATATAACATATGAAATTTATATGCATAAATGAAAAAAGATGATTTATTGAATAATTAAATTTAGTGATATAGAATTATTAAAAAGTATACGTTTATGCACCATGCAAAAAAAAAATCTCATAGAAAGTACAGATTTTACCTTTTTAGGATTTATTTGAAGGAATATAGTTCAAGTAATAACTTTCAAAAAAACAACCATGAAAAAATACATTGAAAATACTTCCTAGTAAAAAAATAGAAGAAAAAATTAATTGTTTTCTTTCTAATCAGCATATTTTTGTGTATTTCAATAATATTATAAAAGAATATTAAAATCTGATAATATTTGCATTTATATTGGTAAATTGGGTTTTTATTCAAAAATATTAATTTATTTATTGGCGTATTGATCATTTATTTTTAATCAATAATCTTTTGAAAGAATATTAAAGTCGTGAATTGCCTTAAGTATAACTATCGTTATACTCAATGAATATATTTATTTTCTCTACAAGAGTTTTTTGATTTGAGGAGGGAAATTTTAAAAAAAAATTCTAAAATTAAAAATAGATAAAAAAATATACCTGTTTATTTTTAATAATGATTATAATAGAGCTTTGGAAGCAATTCGATGATTTTAAAATAGAGCATTTTCTGTCAAAAATAAATTAATTAATTAAAACAAATTATCCGATAAAAAAAGTTAATTAAGTTTTTACTCCGAACAATAAATTTAGAATTTATTTTTTATTGATTGCGATCTCGCTTGTAACCTAAAAATACTCCATTTATTTTTTAAAAAAGGTTAATTATAGGTTTTAATATACAAAAAAGCAATTTTTACTATAGGTTTTTTTATCATTCAGTTAAAATCTAAAATATTATTCTGTAGCAAAATGGTATAAAGTTTTTTTAAAAAAAGTGAAGAGTATATTTATCCGGGAATATATCTTTTGGAAAAAAAAAATCTAGCGCAAAATTATTTCTTCTCTTTAAAAGTTGAAATGAAATCCATCTGATTAAAAATTATATATGACAATCTTGTTAATAAAATTTCATTTTAAAATTTATTCAATTTGAGATTTTATCACCAGAAAATAGCTATGCGAAGAAAATAATTTTCATTGAATTCTTTCAATGAAGGATCGAAACATTAAGCAATCTATTTATTTTTCTTGAAATCTATTCAGAGCTCATAAAATCATACCAATTATGTGAATGTTTGATTAATCTTGGCTTTCGGATGAATTTAAATCCCATATTTTATTTGAAAAGCTGGAT
>LSSL01004140.1:0-23246 GCA_001953115.1 Smittium mucronatum
ATTATAAATTAATTATTAATTCACTTTATTTTTTTCAGCTACAGGATTAATTTTAATTCTACAAGTAGAACCTACTAGCAGTATAAGTAATTTATGGTGATAATTTTTATGTTTTTCAGTTAAAAAATTGGAGTTATACCTAGGAAAATATCAAATTAATAATAGAAATCAAATATATTATGCAATATTAAAAAATCATCGCAATTTTGGGGTCGGAATTTTCTTTTTGATAATGTAATAAAGCTATATTTTCGTGAAGCTGATTAGGGATAGAAAAATGCTCCTATAATTATTATTTTTTTTTTTATAATAAAGCGAAAATAAATTAATTTAACTTAAAAGTCTATTCGAATATTTTTTTAAACTATAAAAATTTATTTTTAATTATTTATTTCGATTTTTCCTTAGTCCTTAAAGCATGTTCTTTTCAAAAAAACTGTAAATTTCATTTATAATCTCCGCGTAGCTATTGGTTGGAAAATCTTAAAATAATTACCTTGATCTGATTTTCTTAACATAATTTAATTGAATAATAAAAAATATATTAACCCCTATTAATTATTTGGGGGTAGAGGGTAGTTATTATTTTTATTCGGTATCTTATAAACTATCATCAACTATAAGATTTATGATATTCTAATTTGATTAACATAAAAATTTAATGGCTTACATTTTTTAGCTAAAATTTTATTGGGAAAAATATTAATAACTTAATAACTCTAATTTTTGTGAAATCATTCTTTAAAAGTTCATTCATGCAATTTTTTTTATTAGAAATATATATATTACTAATAGTCTCAAAAATATTCTATTTTTTCAGCAATACCGATTATTTTATATTTTATAAAAATTAATGGAAGATTATTGGCTTCAATTGAGAGCGTATCGAATCTCGTTTAAAAATTATTAGATCCATTTCAAGAAATAGGATTTTTAAATAGGCTGCGATAGATATTTTAATTAAAATTAAATTTTAAAATAACAATAATAAAATATATCCGATATTTTCTATTAATTTTCAACATAATTATAGTCGGCACAAAATCTTATCCAGGCGGTTTAATCGGCGATAAAACATATCCTTTTTTTAAAAACGATGATTTAAGTTAAAGCTTAGAATGATTTTTTTTCAAAATTTGATATTTGGCTTACAAAAAATGCAGAAGTACCCTAATCAAGTATCATTTTTTAAATTATTCACTCATTATATCCATAATTTACATTTAGAAATAAAATTTTAAACTTAATTTTTCATTTATTAGTATATTTATATACAATTAGAATAGGAAAAGTCTAAAATTTAGTATAATTAAGAGATTTATTTAATAAAATGTTGATATAAATTGCATTTTTTATAATTATATTTTGTCAAAATTATTAATGAATTATTAAAACTACCATCAAACAAAAAAAATAACTATTTATTTCAACAAAATTTATAATTTATGGAGATAAGAAACCAATTGAATAAATGAGTGTAATTAAATTTTCAATAACAGAAATATGTCAGAATTTTTTAGAAAAATTAATTAATTAGAATCATGTATTCATTAAAATAATATTTTCTAAAAAAATAACCATTTATTGTGAATATTAATCATTTTTATTCAAATAGTAAAATTACCAAATAAAATATTTTTTTTAAATATTTTTTATCCTTAATAAATTAGCACCATTTCCTGCACAAGTAGTTTTTCCCCAACTTTATGCTTAAATTTTAATTTAAATCAAACTTTCAGCCCATTTTAATTACTCCCACATACCAAACGTAAAATTAAAAGTAAAATTAAAGGTAATAAAATAAATTAATAAATATTATAATTGTACAAAGGGTGTGTTCTAAATGTGTCTAGATATCAGCTGAAAACTGATTCTGAAAATTCCGAGTTTACAAAAGCAAGTTTTAATAAGGTGAGTCATAAAAGTGATTCCCATAACATTTTCCATAACATTTTCCATAAAATATTATATAATCCAGCCAATAAGCCTAGAAAATTATATCTTATCCCCGTTTTTGATTTTTTCAAGTTTAGCAGTATATATATTGCACACTTAAGTTATTAAATAAGGTTTAAGAAAGAATAATGAATTAATCAATCCCATCTAAACAAAAAAAAAAGTCTATTAATGGATTTGAGACAGTAAGGGGGGGTTTCTCCTGATTTAGAAGCTTTTTAAATGCATAAAAATGCGTGCCATGAAATATAGAAAATAAAGGTATTATATAAAACGGGAAATGATTTACCTTACTCATAGTTCTCACAGATAAGAAAAATCAAGAAAAATCATCAGATTTTTATTTTTTTTAGAAAAACTAAATCATTATATTATTCGAATGTTATAGGGTTAATATTAATAGACCCAAATGATGATTGTGTCAAAAGCATTCCCATAATTCAACTTCACAAGTACTGCTTCAAGAGATTTTTTTTAAATTTTCCCAGATTTTAGGTATAAATTCATAAAATTCAAGTTTGAAAGATATATATGTGATATGTTGTCTTGTAAAACTATGAAATACATGGTTAGATATTTTTTATAGGAAGGTTTTATCTGAATATAAATATTAAAGAGCCTAAAAATAGCACTGATTGAATTAAATCATCGCTAAATGTTGTTTTAGATAAGAAAAAGAGCTCGGAGAAGAAATCCATAGATAAAAATGGAATTTCAAATATTTTAAATATTATCATGAGAATCCGCAAACATAAAGAAGTTCTTTCCTGAATTCTCAAAAATATAGTAATAACTTGCCATAATTTAACGGAACTTTCAATTTTTTTTTTTTTTTGGTAAACCAAAAAATCTCTTTGAAAGCGCTCTTTAATCCCATCGGGAATTTTTTTATAATTTTTAGATTTTAATTTTTTTTTAGCTATTTTTCAAATATAATTACATATTTTAGGAATGAGGAATACATATTATAGTCTTAACGGAAAAGATAGATATACATTATTAAAAAAAAAGATAAACGAGTATTTAAAACCAAAGAGGAAGAAAAAAAGGGGAGGGTTTTTAAAAAACTCAGCTAAATCTATATTAAATAGATATAAAAATGTGTATAAGTTATACATATGTAAAATTTTTACTCTAGAAATGTATTAAATAATAACTGTATATTTTAAACTCAAATAAACGCCTATTTAAAAGATTAAGGTCCCTAGAGTGATAATTTATTACAATATATATATTTTTATAGTTGCATTTAAAATAAAATAAAATCATACTTTACCATGGTTAAACCCCTTATGGATAAAAAAATTAAGGTAAAATAATTTTGAATTCCATTCTCCCTATTTTTTTTTTGTGATAATACAGCAACTTTGAGTTATGATTTAAATTAAAATAAGAGAGTTTTTTTGTTTATTTATTTATCAAATATAACTAAACTAAAGTTGTGCTGATTTTTTTTTTTTGAAAACGAAATAAATTTCGGAAAAACTTTAAAATATTTGTTTTGAGGATTTTTTTACATCAATGAATATATTTAGATTTTTTTATCCAAAATATACTCAAATATATATCAAATAAAAAAAATAAGGTGAAAATTATTTGTAAAAAGAATTATGCAAGAACACACAAATTTTGAAAAATTTGCACAAAATTCGTCTATATCACATAAAAGCTTTTTTACCAAATAAAATTTCTGAAAAGTTACATAATAATATTAAAAAATTATTGTACAATTTTATTAAATGAATTATAAATAAATTTGTCAATAAAGTGAATCTTGATAAAATTTTCAGTAAAATTTAAATAAAATAATGTCTGAAATATTTTTTTTAAAAAAAGGAGACGGGGTCTGAAATAAAGCTATCATAATAAGTAGCTTAAATTTTATGAATTTTTTTCATTAAAAACCTCTTTCTTTCCGATCATTTCCTCCCTTTAGATTGAAAATATTGTCCTGAATCATAGAATCGAAAAAATGATAAGAATGAAGTGGTATATAGGTATTTACATTCATTTTAATCAATTGTATTTTTTATTTAAAGAACTAATACATTATTATTACTTTTTTTTGCATGCTGATAATCTAATACCATTTTAATTTAGTGTAAATTTGGGTTCTATATTTAAAATTAATTTTTAGTGTTTTTAATAATTTTTTTTTTTATATCCAAATTTTAGTTTTTAAATTAACTCTATAAATAATCAATTTTTTACTTATAAAAAACACCTATCTGTATATATATTTGGATTTTAATAATATCCTTATATAATAAGAAATAATCTAACCAAAGATTAATTTTTTGAAATTTTATTTTACTTTCCTCTCCGTGGTTTATGATTTATAAGTAAAATGTTAAAACTTTTAAATTTTTTTCTCATTTTTAAATATTGATAAGCATGCTTACTTTTTCTAGCTTGATATAATCAAAGAAATCACAGAATTAATACATTAAAATGATTAGATATTTAATTTTAAATTTATATTCGTCATACTTTGTTATAAATAAACATCTTGAATTATTTAATATAAATTTATTAATCAAATAAAAATTTCCAATCTGTTTTTTGTATAAAGATGTAGTTTTTCAGAAATTTTATTGGGTAAAAAAGAATTTTTTGTGTACAGATACTTTTAACCAAAAAAAAAATATTTGAATTTGATTATTTAAAAAATTATCATACTTCTCCGCCGATTTAGTATTCAATTTTTTTTATTTATATTCTAATTTCGCATTTTTCATATGATACAAAAAAAATCCTAATTTTTTTTTTATATGTTCTAGGCTATAAATCTATAAATTATACTTGTAATATTCAGAAATACTATTTTTATCACAGAAGTATTTAATTTTTAAAATATGTAATTTTGATCAAACTCTTTTCTCTGGTTCTACACTTGATAATTTTAAAAAGTGTTTTTACTAAATCCCTTAGAATTACTATGAATATTATTTCATAAAAATTGATTTTATTAAATAAAAGAAAGAATTTTTTTTTATATAATCTTATTTTAAAATATAACCTTTCATTATTACTTTTTTAAGAGAATTGAATAACCACGTTTAACAGATATTTATAATCTGAAAAATCAATGTTTATTTTCCTTTTGGCTTACAGCTTAACTTTCGAGTTAGACGTTTTTTAGACCTTTAGAACACGGAATAAAGAGTTTTTTTATCCTGTTTAAATTATTCGATTAAACTGTATTAAGAATTAAATTTAACTTTCCTTCCATATCAACAATAAATTGAAATTAATTTAAACGAAGAAGGGAATTACTACACTTTTTAAGCTAAATTAAATAAAAAAAGTAGCTATATCCATCTAGAGCTGAGTCATAAGCTTTTAGGCCCAGTATAGTTTAACATATATAGTTTTTCTTAGTTTATGTTTCCTTTTGAAATAAAGTATACTCAAAAAATTATTTGGGGGTCAAGTTTTTTTTATTGGATATTATTTAAGAATTTGGCAATTTTTTAAGCATAGAAGTGATAATTTTTTAGCAAACTTTATTTATCTAATTTTTACTGTATTAATTATCTAATTAATTTATTTCTTAATAAAAATACCGTTTTTTTAATTTTTAATTTTAATATAAAAATTTTTATTAGACAAAATTTATTAGTATAATTTTTTTTTATTGAAAAATTAGGTTCAGCGATGCTCTTTTATGATCATTTTCAATTCCTATGAAGTAAAAAAATATATAGAGGATATCTATTGAACTTAATATAAACTTGACTTATATAGGAAAAAATTCTTAATTAAATATTCAAAATTTTATAGAATATCAGATTAAATTCTTTCTTCTATTTTTTTTAAAATAGTTTTTTTTGAATTTGTTTAATAATTGGAGTTGATTTTTTTAAATGAATTAAATTTCATGTTTTTTTATTTCATTGAGTTTTAAAATTTGGAGTGGTTATTAATATTATAAATTTTATTTTAAACCATTAACATGATTGCATCAATTTTTTTTATTTGGATTTTTTTTACCATTTTTATTCTAAAAACTTTTAAACATGCAATAAACCAATTGAAGCTTTTTTTTCAAAAAAAAAGTAGTTATAATTTTTTTTTATAAATACTATAATTCACTCTCAAATTATTTACGGAGAATCCACTGATTCATAAATTATATCAGAAAAAACGTGCATTTTATTCGTTGATTTGACCCTTAACTGTCGAGTTTTATCACTACGTATATTTGATCTGAGATAAATTGGAGAAATATTTATAGGATGTTATTAATTCTATTAAATAAAAATCCAACCAAAAAAAAAGTCAATAAATCACTGTAAATTATCATCATTTAAGATTATTTACGTTTAGTATTTTCAAATTAGAATTTTATTTATTTCAGATTAAAGAAAAAAAAATTCCATTACTAAAATTAGGCAATTATTTCTGAAACTCGTTCCAATTTACGAATTTTTTATTTAAGCTATAAAAAAACAATTAAATGTGTATGGTTGTTTTATATAACTATTCATAAATAAAATTAATTCAAATTTTGTTAATTGGATTGTTTTTAAGTTTTAGTTAAATTTTTTTCAATGTATTCTGAAGGAATACTTTATTCAGCAATTAAAAAAGTTTTTAAATATAAGTTTTATATTTTTGAACCCGTGGTTAGCTTTATTACGCCACGGTTATTTTTAGAAATCTTTTTATTAAAAAATCTTTTTGATTTGGAAAAAATTATCATATGGAAAGGTATTTTTCTTTGTATTTTTAAAAAGAAAATAGATATATTTATCAAGAAAATGTTTTGGAAATTTAATACTAATATTAAAGATTTTGTCTCAAGATAGAGGGATGGTAAAAATTAAAAAAATCTACAATTTTTCCCACACAGTTGGTTTTTATTGTAAAATATGCCCTCTTTGTCCTGAAATCGCTTAAAACATGAAATATGATAAATTGACTAAATTTTATTGCAGATTTTTTTAAACTAAAAAATTTAGGTCGAAGTTTTTTATTTAAAGTATTTGAATTTTAAAAACGGTATTAGTTCTCTAATTTTCTGATTTTAAACTGAATCACCATAATATATAGGCTGGTTAAAGTATTCAGATCTATTAGTTTTTAATATTTTTAACTTAATAAGAATACGAATAAAAATTTTAATATCTTTAAATTTAGCGTTGAAGATTTTTATGTTCTTTTCGTATCTTTATCATCAAAAAATTAGGCTGCTTTTCTGAGAGTAAACATTTAGAATTCCCATTATATATAGTGAGAAAGAGTCTTTATTTAAACAAGAATTTTCAGCCTTTCACAACTTGAATTCAAATTTATGAAATATAAATTAAATTATTAAATTAATAAATAGAATTTTCTTTTAAAGAATATAAATAATTTTTTTACTTGAAAATTTTCATAAAAACTGTCGATGTTACTTGATTTTTTAGTTATACAATTTTCATTTATTTTTTACCAGAAATATAAAAATTTCTCATTTGAAAAAATTAGGAATAAATAACCTTAAATAACGAAATTTTAATCCGATTTATAGAATAATTTATTAATTGAATTTTTATTAAATAAATTAAATATTGTATTTTCCTCTTATTAAATCAGATAAAATCCATGTAATGACCAATAATACCTGTTGAGATCAAATATACGTAGAGATCTAATAAACTTACAGAATATATATTTAATTAAAATTAAAATATTTTTAATTTAGTCTGAATTTTAAATAAAGAACAAGCGCAAAAAAAAATAGTTCAAGATAAAATCAATACAGTTTATATTTTGAGGTTTTGATTTTTACTGGATATAGATTTTTTTTTTAAAAAAAAGATTATTTTAGTGTTGCTCCAATTTTCAACATAATCGAAAAAAATAGACCGCAAAAAAGAATCAAATAATTTGAAATAATTTTTAGTTCTTAGATTTTATTAATTATTTTTCTGAAAAAATCCATAAATTTAAAAAGGAGAGGAAAAAAAACAATCAATCATATAAAAAAAAATAAAAATCAGTGGGTGCAAAGTATTTTTGAAATAATTTATATCGGGCACCAAATATTTATATTGATGCTCAATTTTTTCCAAAAATAAACAAATAAGCAAGTAAAATTAATGTATGAAGCATCCATGTAATAAATATCAAATATCAAACGTAACTTTTTTGATAATTATCCTGTTATCCAAATAAAATGATTTAGTTTCTAAATTTAGTTAGAAATTATACAATATTTTGACAAAATCAAAAAAATTTATTAGTAAATCATGTTATTTTAGTTTTTTTTTACCAGATTAAGAAAAAATAACAATGGCTTGGGATAATTTTTTTACGTCCCCATCAAATAAATTTTATAGTTAAACACTTATTTAACTTAATTATTAGAAATTATATCTAAATTTGATGGAAATAAAAATATCCTTATTTTTTATTCAATAAATTATAAATTCTACTAGTAATAATCTGTAGAATTTTATTAATTATTACTATTTTAGAATTTGGTGAACCAAAGGCTGAAGGATCATATATCATGAGGTTAAGACCTCTAGTATCTAGAAGTATGTTTGCTGATATCTAATTATGTTTTTTTAACCAAAAAATAAACCCTCCTAGTAAAAAATACGCGCGTATTAAATTTTGTTATAGTTAAACATTTTCTAAACCAGAAAGGTGTGAAAAAATGTTCTTTAATTATTAAATTTGACCTTTTTACAAATTCTGATTAATTTTTCGGTTTCAGATTTGTTTACTTAGTTTAAATTTGCCAAAAATTTAAATTTTAAACAGTTTATTTCGAGTTACCCACAAATCAAAAAGATTATGTGTGATATTTGGATATTTTTAAAAGATATTGATTTTTTTTTAAAGATAATAATCCGATTTAAAGTCAATCATTTTCTTCGAAATCTGTTACGTTTTCACACCATATTTTTTTATCAGCTTTTTCATTTTTTTCTAAACATTATATGTGTAATAGATAATTATTTTTATATTTACTAAGTTAATAGAATCTTTTTTCTTCTAGATTTACTAGAAAACAGCTCTTATAAAATAACACTTGCTATTTTTGGTTTCCAAGTTTTTCCAGGCTATTTTGGATGTTTAGATTCTATAAATATTTTTTTTTTTTAATACATATGATTTTTCATACTCGTAAAGCTTATCAAATTATCCTAAAAATTTTCCGAGTATTTAGTTTATTATTAGAGTAAACTAGTATTGTATTTTTAAAATTAAAATGATAATGCAAAATATTCGTCTTTTTTAAGTTTTAATTTTGTCGATGAATTAATTAATTGAAACTTTTTTTCTCAAAACATAAGAAAAAAATCCAGATTTTTCTCTATGCGTTAAAATTATAAGAAATAATTAGTTAAATATTAGTTTTTCTGATTAAAATCGGTGAATTTTTAAATGAAGCACTCAATACTATGTGTAAATCGAAGACAATTTTTTATAAAATTAAATATTTAATGTATTCCGATTCTTGGGGGGATTAAAGCAATATGCATGATATTCAAAAATTGATCAAATAATTCTTCCATAAAATCGTTATTTTTTTAAATATATGATGTTTTTTTTTATAAAATTTTTATTTATTAATAAAATATTATAATTTATTTTAACATTTTTTTTGGTTTTTTTTCAATTAATGAAACCCATTTATACTTTATTTAATAAAATTCCACTTTTAATTTTATTGAATTCAATATTTATAGATTTCTGTATAAGAAGGTTTTTACCCTTGTAATGTGAAGTTTAGACAAAATGGATACTTTTAAACGAGTCATATATAAAAATATAAATAAATTTATGTATGTTATACCAACTGGTGTATCAAAGAGTTTAATGGTTTATTTTAAAAAATTAAACACCGCATAAAATTTAAATACTATTTTTAAAATTTTGAAATTTTAAAATCGGTAAATTATAAATATATTAATTTTAAAATATGACTTTTATAGATATATCTAAATATTCTTGTTTAAAGCAATTACAATAATATTAAATTTTAAAATTTTTATAATATATAATGGAATTTGTTTAATTTAAACTCATTTTTATTGAAGATTTTATTGAAATAAAAATTATTAATTTATTAAAAAATATAGATTTCCAAATATATACATGTTTTAGTTTTGCAAATCAGTAATTAAAAGATTTTTAAAACCAAGTCAAACTATAGAATACTTAATAATTTATATTTTATTAGATAATTAATAATTTTTCTATTATCAATCAATCAATTAATACGTTTTTTTAAAAAATTAATTTAGAAAAATAACTGATTTGATAATAATTAATAATTCTTATATACCGATGATGGGAAAAATTCGATAATTTCTCTTTTCAATTGGTATTTATTTTATTTTAAAAATTTCAAAACATTTAATTGAAATAAAAAATATAATTTATAATGGGCATTTTAAAATAAAAAAAGATAAAAAGCTCATTTTCTGGTTTCATATATATTTTTATTTTTATTTAACGAGTTTAAAAATAAATTATTTTGTTTTTGGTTTTAGAGTCTGCTTAAATAGTTGGATTAAAATAAAAATTTCAATAAATGTATCATCTGATAAAAAAAACCTCCTGAATACGTAATAAAAAATGATTAAATTCTAGCTATTAGATTAAAGCTAATCGTTTAATTAAATTTTTTTATATTTGTAATATAAAAAGCGATTAAAACGGGTTTTAGAGTTAATATTAAGAATGTTAATATTTAGAGTAATATCTTAAGATAATCGGCTAAAAAATTTCAGGATATTTTGAGCGAGTTTTTTGCATGTATAGGATGATGTGGGTATAATAAGGAAATTTTACTGTATAATTTAAGTTGTGTATTTGTATTTTTATCTATTTGATTTTCAAGGATTATACCACCTTTATTCTCAGTTTTAAATTTTAAATTTATTTTTTAATGAAAATATCTCTGAATTTTATAGTTTTGACAATATCAATTAAAATAATATGCAAATGCAATCAAAATATACGCACAATGGCTAAATTCAATCAAATTTTAATAAAAGTTTCTAAAAGTAAAAAAAATGTATTTAATCAAATTAACTATTATAAATAAATATTTATTTTTTTGACTTTTTTTATATTTAAATTTAGTGTAATTTTAATAAAATCAACAAAAAAATCTCTTCCTGATCCTTTTCCTATTTAAAATAATATAAATTATGAATAAAATAAAATTAATAGCAATTTTTTTTCCTAACTTAGAGGCTCAAACTATTTGATAATTCTAACTCTAATATATCCTAAGACTAACAAAACCCGTAATTTTATTATTTAATAAAAAAATTATTTCCAGATAAACTAAAAAAGAGCCTTTAAATAAAAATAAGCCTTTTAAATATTTTTTATCGTTGGGGATGAAAGGGATAGGAGAATAAATAATAATTTTTTATATAAATACGTATTTACATATAAGTTTTCATATAGAAGTCAAAAAATAATTGAAAATGTAAATAAACCTACATATTTTCTCCCTTTTAATTTAAAAATAAACTAATTTAAATTTCTCAATGATAAAATAATCCTTGAAAACGTTTATTATTGAAAAAATAATAGTTATAATTCGATGAAATGAATATTTTTATGTAGAAAGAAGGCAAATTTGTCTCAAAAAACACAACAAGCTAAATTGTAATAGAAATATGCTTTTTAAAGAGAATTTTTAGTGCAAACACAGAGAAAAAGGCGTTATTGTATATAAACTAAGGTCAGAATATAATAACGGAATTGAAAATATTTTAAAAAAATCTAAATTTATCTAGTTTATTTTTAAAGAAAACAAATTTCCTTTAAAATAATTACTTAATAAAGATATACATATGTAAATAATCAGACCTTTATTATTTTTTCTAGTTTCTTAAAAAAATATTCACCACTTTTATCAATTTTTATACAAGAGATATATTTAAAATTTAAGGGATAATATTTTCATTTTCAAACCCAAAAATTATTAATTAAAAGATGTATTTACTATTTTTTTACAATAAAATATAATTTTTGCTTTATTAACTAAAAAAAAATAAATATTGAGAAAATAATAATAATAATAAAGAAAAAAAGGTTTTATAATTACTTTTACTAATTTTAAAACTAGATAGAATCAATCATGTAAAATTTTTAACAAATGAAGCCATTTAATTTTTTTTGAGTCTTAAGCCATAAATTTTGAATATTTTAATGAAAAAAAATCAAAATAATAGAAATAATCAAAATAATAGATCTTTTGATAAGAAATAAAACTAGAACCAATCAATAATATAAAAATCACTTTTATTTAAATTTTTGAAAATCATATTGTTGCAAAAAATTAAAATTTACAGTTTTATTTCCAAAATTTATTGTTTTTACTGGTTAAATATTTAAAATTATTCTTTATTTATATTTTTGTCATATAAAAAAAATTCTATAAAAACATTGTTTTTATTTTCTTACGTAAATAATTATATTTTTTTATTAATAACACCATTTTTTTTATCAAGAGAGATTTTATTTAACCTTTATTGACACTTTTATATTTTAAATATATGGTCCAATCACATTTAATCATTAATCAAATAGATTTTTTATTTAAAATAGATGTTTATTTTCCAAAAATAAGTAATAAATATACTTCAAAGACCAAAGACTAAAAATTTAAAAATAAAAGCCAGTAAATTGAACAATTTAATAATATATGACTCATTTTTTCCACTTAAAACCCCAAAAATACAATAAAAAACTCAATATTGTAATATTATTCTGCTAAAAAGTTTTTTTTTATCAATATAGGGAATAATTTCCATTGATTGGCAGATTATTAATGAAGGGGAAATTATGTATCGTACCAAGTTTCAGAGAAAATTCCTAAAAAATACTTTTTTCCCAATAAAAGACAAAATTATTGATAAAAAAGAATTTTTTTGCACTAAAAACCATTCATATTCCTAATTAGGTTTTTAAAAAAGTGAAAATGCCATATTGATTTGTTCAATATAGGCGATATATTTAGTTTAAGAATTTTGTGGATAATTTTAATCAGTGAATTGGCCAAAAAAAGTGATATGAATCAAAATCCATCTTCATTAAAAATAACCCAATCAGTTTACTTGTATAATTTCAAAAAATATATATTTGCATTTATTAGAGTTAATTGTTAAATGTAATCTAACATTTCTCCAAGGATGCATTTAAACTTAGTAATAGAGACCCCGAAATGATTTAAAACCATCAGAGAAGGAATTTATATGAAGAATATATTTGAAGAAGAAAAAACAAAAGGTTAATATATACTGATAACAAAGCTTTTCATTTTGGAAGTTTTACCAATACTCAATATTTAATAATCTTTCAGAGTAGATGTAAAATATATGAAAATATGAATCTAATGTGGTTGGGATTCTTTTTATTTTAGGATTTTTTGAGCCTATTCAGTTAGGAAATGTTTTTTTTGGAAATTTTCTTGATTATGTAATTTTTTTCAATTAAAATAAATTTCACTACTTTGGCTTAATATATGAAAAAAACGACATTGTATAGAAAATTTTTAAATCGGAATTTTACATCTTAATCTTGGGTTTATATATTAAGCCATTTTTAAAATATTTTCCGGTGATAAATAAAACATATATAAATAACTTTAAATATTTTTATTATAATTAACTGAAGATATCGGATCACAGAAAAAGACTAAATATGAGCATTTCAATAAGATAAATAATTAAAATTTATTTATATCTTACCAATTTGTTATAGTTAATAAATAAAATATTCAAATAATAACTGTATTAACTTCCAAAAAATTCATTTTTTTAGTAAAATTTTATTATTTATCTAGTTCATATTAAAAAAAAAGAGCATAAAAAATTTAATAGGGTAATTATTTAGTAAAAAAATATAAAAAATACTTGTAGATTTTTATTGAATGATGGAAAAGGGGTTTAAAATTAATTTTTTTATGATGATTTTCACGGATAATTAATTGTTTTCTTTAGATTATAATATTTAAATATTTTTTATTAATATCATTCAAAGAATTGTAAAAAAAATTTATAGAGATAAAATCAACATAAATAAGATCAATTAAAATTACTAATAAAAAAATAAAAAAGTCTTATTTTTCATATTTTACTTAATATTTTATTAAAAAGAAATTATTATTGATTTTTAAAAATGGGTTTTAATTATGATATATCATTTTTTTTCAAAAAAATTTTTCTTAATAATTTTTGATTTTATTTAACTAGTATTAAATTCTTAAAATGAATTATATTCATTCATTGACAAAAAAAACTAAGTAAAAGATCAGATATTAAATGTTTTTTACTATAAAATATATATTTTTATTTGTAAATACACATAAAGTTGTATTTTTTTCGAAAAAAAAGTCCATAATGAAGTCAGGATTATTGACCTACCGACACTTTCACATTCTTTCTTTTCCTATTATTGCTCAAAATCAGCATTTTATTGTAGAATAAAAATACTTTACCCTTCAAAAAATTTCTAATTTATAGTTTTTACTTTTTATTTTATTACAAGTGGTTGATAATATTTTGAAATTTTTAGTGGGAAAATTTTTAATATGAAAATAGTTTCATCGCTGCCAAAATAAATATGCAAAACCAAAAAAATTCCATATTAATAAATCTAATATTTCCATCAAATAATTTTTAATAAAGCTTGTAAAGGTAGAAGTTTTTCTGAATAGAATAATATACCAAAAAAATATGCGAGAACGATAATAATAAGCTTTTTTAAATTTTTAGCTGATTTGATTTTTATAAAATCGGAAGTTTTCGAGTAGAGAAAAAATTAGTGATATTAATGCAAAAATTTAGAAGCTGATATCTAAAATAACCATAATAAGATAAAAGATAAGTGTGATTGTGATTGTGATTGTGTGGAAGGGGGGAGGTTAAAATATGAAAAAAGGTATATAAAATTCAAAGATTTTTAAGAGATTTAAGATTTTTGCTACTTGAAATTTACTAGAAAAATGGAATAGAAAATCAGAATTATTAAAAATTACAATTTAGTAAAAAATTAAATTTTCTTACAATTTTCAATGAAAAAATAAATAAAAAATCGGAAATAAATATAAGTCCTATTATAATATATATTTTTTTAAAAAAGGTAAAAACAAAATATGAAAGAAATTAAACTAAAAGTTTTTCAACCAAAACTTAATAATTTAATTTATCATCAATAAAAATTATAAATAAAAGAGATAGCAGCTATAAAATAAAAAATCAGAAAAAATAGAGAAGAGTGAAAAAAAATCCAATTAAAACAACTAAAATAGGGGATAGAAGATATCTCATCAAATAAAAAATACATATTTCAATATTGGAATTTACTTCTAATAAAATTTTTAGTTTAATTTTATGATATTGAAAAGGAAAAAATATATCATAAAAAAAATTCACATAGATAAAAAAAGGAGTATTTATTTTATATTTTTAGCTGGATCTATTGGATAATATATTAAAAATAGATGTTTTTTTCTAATTTTTTGCTCGTATATTGTAAAGTGAAGCGGAAAAATTATAATTAAATGGAACATATATTAAAATTATGATTTTTAAAGCCACTTTTAAACCTGTAATTGAGAAAAGCAACTTAATATAAATCCCATTTAGTAATTTAAATATAAATCCAAAATTTACAGGATCGGAAAGAGTGAATCTTTTGTTTAATTTAATATATTAAAATTTGAAATTTATTAAATTGAAGCAAAAATTTGTAACTCGATCTCCTTGATCACTTAATTTTTTTAAGGGGTTTTAGAATATCTTGTTTTGATTTTGAATGAATAAAATTTTATTAAAAATATAAATATATCAGAAAATCACCTATGTACATCTAAAACTTTAAACTTAACTCTTTTAGATGAAATAAGAACCTTTAAAAATTTTTTGATGTATTAATTACAGAATTGATATTAGTATTTACAAATCGAAATGAAACTAAAGCATTATTTTTATAAGTTTTTAAGCAGAAATGGGTTCATTAAGCTCAAAAAATAAATTTTTACCTGGGAAAAAAATTTCCAAATCCAGGAAAATCAGTATGTGGAAGCTTGTGGAAAAAATAAAATATAAGCTGAAATTGAATTTTTTAAAAATTAGGAAATATGAATTTTTACAACTGATTTTTTTAGAAAATAATTACGAATTATAATTGCAAATCTAAATTTTATTTTAAACATACTTATAATCGAAATAAACCATAGAAAATAATTTTAGTGCATTAAATTTATCATTATAAAAAAGTTCAAATATTTCATATTTTATTGAAAAATTAAAATAATTTTGACTCTATATAATTTTAAATGGTTTAAATAAATTTTAGCAAACTCAAAGATATTTTTGAATAATAGGATGGAATGGAATGGGAAGTATGTTCTCTATAATTTAGAATCAAATATAATCCAGAAAATATAATTTATACAAATAATTAATTAATAAATCTAAAAACACAAAATTGCTATTTTTAGGGAAAATAATTGTAATTTTAAACAATTTTTATTAAAAATAAAAGGTTTTTATATAATTAATAAATGGTATTTAGAAAAAAAAAATTGGATTTTTATAATTTTATTTATTTAAAATATAGAGAATAAAATTTTAAATACGACCTTTATTGAAAAAAATCGAAAATAAAGTCTCTAAAGTTTTTAATTTATTTTTAAATAGAGGGATTTAAAAAAAGTATGGTTCTATTTACAAAATATGCAATTTAACATAATTGTCGATTATCAAATTAATTCCCCGAATAATATATATTTGAAGCTGTGGGGAATAATTGGACTTTAATTTTTTTGAAATTATTATGGATATCATAAAAAATTAAGAGAATTTCGGACCTTTTATATTTTTAAATTAAAAATGTTAGATAGTATAAAAATTTAATTTCAGAATATTCTTTGATTGATGCTCTTTTGGCGCTATTATATATAAAAATAATAATAATTTATTTGGAGAAAGACATGTAACTATTTTAACATTATATATTTTTTTAATTGAAGTTATAATAGATATTTTTATGATTTTAGTTTTATATGGGTATTTTTAAAGCACTATAAAATTATTATTTTTGATAATTCAGCCGATGGTTTCCATCAATTTTCTGATTTTTGGTTATAATTTCAATCAAAAACCCTATTTAACAACGCATGTAAGTATTATGGAAGAAAATATATTTAAATGATCATCTAATTTATATTTATACCCATCAAATCAAATAAAAAATTGAGACTAATATTTAAAATTAATTTCATATATATTACCCCAAATAAATATCATAGAAAAGAGATATTTTTTTTCCATAAAAAGGATTATTAAACTATTTTATATACTTTTAATTCAATTAAATGTTTAATGTGGTTCCATTTCTGTGAAATGTAAAATATTAATAAGTTTTTTCAATTTGATATCTTTATGAATTAAAAATTTAAAATTTAAAAATCAAAAATTAAAAAATCATGTGCAATTTACTATCCAATATTTTTTTCACTTTGTATGAGGTTTGATCATTTTGAGATTTTGGGGTGTTAAATTGTGAATTTTTTCGAAATTGAATAATTTTTTTTTTGATTTGGGATAAAATTTTAATAAGCTTTTTAATGTAAAATAATATTAAATAAAGATGATATTCGTATAGAAAAAAAGATTTTTACGTGTGAATTATTTGTTAAAATATTTTTAGCAATCCAAAATAGTTAGAAATTAATCCTATTTTTATCATTTATTAGTCGTCAAATGTTATATGTATTATGAAGTAATTGAGTAAATACCTTCTGATTGTTCATTTTTCTGCGAATTAAAGGCGGTGGGTATGTATTTATTTGTTTTTAAGATATTTAAAGATATTTCTAGCTAAAAAGTGACGTGGATATAGCACCATTATCTAAAACTATCTTATTATAAAAAAAAATTATGATTTAAAAACATCAAAATAATAGAATTTCTGAATATTATATACCAAATACATATTTTAATCATTTTGAAGTGAGCCATATTTGATAAAGCATTAAAAAAAACCTTTAAATTTCTAAAAAAAATTATATTGATTAGTTTAAATGTGAAATAAATCGGAATTGGTAATCATTGCTTTTGAACTGCTAAAAATGATATAATAATGGCATATTTTTTATAAAATTATCAATTAAATCTATAATAAACATGGAAAAAAACACACACATAAATATACAAATATACACAATTTATTTTAAAAAAATGAATTAAAATAATATTAAAGAGGTTTAAAAAAATAGAATTATTTTTAAAAATTTCTTACACACATCTTTTTTTAGGTTCTAAAATATAAGGTACAATCGGTAATAAAAAAAATAGGCTTAGTTATCTGTTAGTTCCAAAAAAAATTATTATATGGATAGCATGGATTCCTTCTTAAAATTTATTTGTTTTCAATTAAATCACCTGTCTAGTGTCACCAGTTAATATTTCAAAAATATTATTTAGATTCACTGCCCCGAAAATATGATTTCATATTTCCCCCAACTAAGATGTATCGGTTTAATAAACTCTGTTTTGCCAAAAAACAATATTTAAAACTAAAAATTGTTTTTCTTTATTAAAGAGGTCATTTTATCATTTTTGAAACGCTAAAAAATGTTCTTGATTGTCTCCGGAATTTCTTTATTCAAAAAAAATTATTCACAAAGATTTTGGGATTCGCCAAGCACTTAACGATGGAAAATTTTCGGAAATATATTGGCTTTTTATGAAACCTAGATTTAGACTTTATCTATCTTAAAGTTTTTCGTTTCCAAATCTGGGGCTCATATTTAACAGTTTATAGGTCATTTAAATTATCTTTTTTTGCCAATTATTCCTCTAAGTAAAAATTTTCATCAGTTTTGCGACATTTTTAAAACCACGTATTATTTACAAATGCTCTTTTACTTTTTTAAAATCAATTGGAGCTCTTAATTAATATGATGTAAATTTTTTTAAGCTTTAAAGTTTGTGAAATAAGATCTCAAAAGCTAACTGGTTTTCAAAAAACAAAATATATTACTAATTAATTAATTTTCCTTTCTATACCAGAAAAATTTTCCACCCGTTAATTCTTCTGATTTTTTTAACAATTAAATCTTTTGATTTTTTCATAGCAGTATTAGCTCATGAAAATCAGTAACTTCCCATAAATTCAAATATTAAAAAGTAAAAAAACAATAAAAATTATTGTTATAGCATTTTTGAGATTAGTCTTTAAAAAAAATCTACATCCATCAAAAAATATATAATTTCATCCTCATTTGTTTTTAAATTTAGTTTTAGACGTTTAATAATCATCAAATATTTATTGAAGATTTCCATATTTTTGAATAGTGCTGAAAATTTAACAATTAGAGTAGAAAATATTTATTTTTTATCAAATTCTGGCAATCCATCGTTTCTATATTGATTTACATTTTATAAAAATTTATCCAATAATAAATGAGTTTAAAATTTTTTTATGGGACTCGACTGTATTTGCTATTCTACTGAATCATAGGAGGATAATATTCCTGGTTTGGTTTTAAAAAGCGTTTCCATATAAACCCTCTATCCATTCAACGGCATCGTTTATTAAAAAGATAGTTTAAACATACGATTTCAAACCTCATATTTTTATCGAGATTCCAGATTGTTTCATTTTTCTGCGAATAGTAAATCTTTGGATAATAATATAGTATTTTCTTGTTACTTTATTTTACTTTATATTTTCATATCAAAGTTCTTATATATCAGAACTATTTGTGGAACATGGTCATATGTTTTCGAAAGATAAATAAATACAAACCATATTTCTAGCTCGATTTTAATTTTATTTATAATTCTAAATAAAAAAACTTTCAGTTATAATCAACCCTCACTAGCCCAAAAGCCTCCTTATTTTCTCTAGTACTTTATATTTTTGATTTCCAAATACTTATTATCTATAAGTTTTGCCGATTTCTTTTTATTAAATTTTCTATAGGTGGTATGCAGCTGTAAATTTTTGAATTCATATTTTTCGTTTATTTGTAGAAATAAAAAATTATATGTTTTAAATTTACAGGAAGCTTACTTAGTTTCACTTCTGCTCTTCTATTCAAAAGAATTATTCCAAAAATATAAGTGTATGAGCCTTATATGCCGAAAAGATTTTTTATCACATTTCGGACTCCATAAATTCCAGTATCTTCGATATTGAGTATATCATAAACACTTTTATTAATTCTGATATTTATTCTAGTTAAAAACATTCTGAGAAGAATATAGTGTTATTTTATGTATAATCAACTATCATTAAATCAATTTAACGATATCAGCTACGCAAATTGAGAAATTTTTGAATCACCCCCAGTCCCAAATTTTATTTATTTTTACTACCGTTACTATAATATGTTTTTAAAAGATTAATAGTAAGAATAGCGCTGTTTTCGGTGTTTTATATTGATTTTTTGTTTATTTTAGTCATTTTTTTTGGTTTATCATCTGCTAGACAATAATTAAGTTCTGATTTTTTTTTAAATTAATATAATATATATTTTTTCTCTTTAATAAGCGTCAAGATTTTTTATATAATTATTTAAAAGACTAAAAATATTTTTTAAACTACTAAAAAATCTTTGTTATTTGCTATTTAATATAATATTTTTCGGGATGTGGCGTATTTTAAGCGCCTATTAAGTTATATTGAGTTTTTAATAAATAAATTTAATATTCAAAATATAATTAATTTGCATTATATATGTGGAAAGAATATATATTTGCTTAATTGAAATGAATCAGTCTTTTTCTTGCTAATTTTTTTCCATAATGGTTCTTTTTTGAAGGTGGTTAGAAATACCGCTAAGCCTAATTCAGTGATGATGTAGAAATTATCAGAAATTTACACATACTACTTTTAATCACACTGATTTTGAATAGATCCTAAATTTTAGTAAAATTTGTTTTCAATATTAAAAATATGGTACAGCTATTAAATTTGATACACTTGTATTAAAAAAATTATTACTAATTTTTTCCTAAAAATCACAAATTTTTAGCTGTGATTATTTTGAAAATACATGCTATTATAATATCTTTTTAAAGTTTATTTATTATAAATTTCTATATTACCCCCACTACGCATTTTTTATAATTTACAATATTTTATCTTACATTAAATTTTAAAATTTCAAAAATGTTTTCGTTTTTATTTTTATCATTTTATGGTAATTAAAATCCTATTATATTGGAAAATGAGCTTTTTTATAGATACTTCAAATTTTTTTCTGACTTATGAGGTGACACAGTTACCCTTTCTCCAAAAATGGAACTTAAAATATATTTTTGTGTATCAGGGTATCTCACAAACTCATTGTTTTATATTTTATAGTTTTTCGTGTATAATTTTATACACTTTTTATTATATTAAGCATATATTATAATTAAAAAGTCACAAATTTTAAGCCTCTAATTTTAAAATCGACTAATATTTGATTTTAACCACAAAAATTTCGAAATATTAGTTATATTATATATATAATTATATATTTTTTATAAATTTATTCATATAAATTTTCTCTCAACGGATTATCGGATCCTAATAATACCACAAAATCCTAATTTAAATTTTAAAAGTTAATTATGTGTTACTTGTGACTATATGATATGTTTTATTATTATTTTTTTTCGATTATTAAATCCTAGATTTTAAGGCCAATTTGTTGTAAAAAATAGTTTTTTACTGTCTAAAAATTCTTTGAGGTTACTAAAAAAAATATGAATTTAATATCTTTTTTGTTCTTTTTTTCACGTTTTTTGGTGAGTTTTAAAAATTTCCAATACCATAATATTGATATTTTGATTAATTAGATGTTTTATTTCTTTTTTTATCATAAACTTAAATGATATATGATTCGTTTTTTAAAATCACAAAAACTGTATTTTCTACTTTCATAAATTGATCGATAAATATATTATTTTTTTACCTGCATCAATAAATTTTTTATTTATTTCATAGAGCTTAATTAAATTTCATGTTTTGCTTATAATGGGCTCTTTTTAATATCACCTGGTTGAATTAAAAATGAAAGAAACACAAATGGGAATTTCTGAAAATTTGAAAATTCATAAGTATTCATACAGTTCTGAATTTGTCGTATTTTTGACATATTTTGGTTAGATGAAAACCAAATTATCTATTAATATTATTCTTAACCGTGTTTCTTAGCTTCAAAATTTATAAAATACTCGTATTTAATTATTTTTTGAATCTTTATAAATTGAGAAGAAATAATTAATTTTTAAAAAATTTATCTTCATAAAAATTATATCTATTTCTATCTATTTTGAGAATCTCCCATTGAAAAATTGCACTATTTTATGATCAATATTACTTTTTCCTAATATTTTTAAATTTTCAGCTTTGTATCTGATGTAACTGGATTTTGCATTGAAGGTGACAGAAAAAAAAATTAAATTAAATTCATAAATTAATTATTTTTGACTGATTTCGAACAAATCGGGCTACTTATTTTCTTTTTTATAGAAATCAATAATTATTTTTATAACCTTAATAAAAAATATCTATTAATAAAAAATATGTATATGTAATAGTATTAGCTCTTTACTTGTGTTGATTTAATCAAAAATATCCGATTAATTAATGATAATATATAATAAATACTCATAAAAAACATTTACTAATATATTTAATACTTTATAGTTACCACGGTTATGCTCCAATAATTTTTAAAAATGATAAACCAATATATATTAAATTTTAAATATTTTTTCAAGCTTAATTTTTTTTCTTATCTTGTAACTTGGTAAAAATTAGACGTATTTTAAATTTCAAATAATGAATTTTTCTACTAGATCTTTGGGTTTTCTGATGGAATCAAATTAAAATGTGCTTTGTTTTTTTTTAAATACTTTTTGAAAATGAAAAATTTATTATTAAACGTCTTTGAAACATTTTTAGTTACTTCTAAAATGTTATTTTCCTCATTTTAAAAAATGTCACAGATAATCGAATATTTTCTTTCTGTTCAACTTGACCAATTTTTTTATTTTAGCGCTCGGTCAAAAATATATACTGTGAAGATACCCGCTTTTTCATTACCAACAGAAGTATAAATTTTGCTTCTTTAGGTCATAATTGTTATTATTGATAGAAGTTCTTATTATTTTTAAGTAAAAGGAAGAAATTACAATTATGAACTTAATTACAGGGGTTTGAATTCCAATAGAACGTTTTTTTTCATTTCGATATACCTTTTTTTCTGGACCTGTGGGGTCATTCTTATAACTAATAATCCACTTTAACTTATAATC
>LSSL01004141.1:0-19973 GCA_001953115.1 Smittium mucronatum
AAATTCCGTGATACAAAAAAAAAAAAAAAATCATTAAACATAATTTATCATTAATATAAATTTTAAAATATGAGATTTTAAAATCCTAAGGGAATCTAAAATTTTTATTTTTATTTTTATTTTTATTACGATGATACATGAATATTATTAAGCGAAATTCAGTGTTTTTCTCCCAAATTGAAAATATAATAATGCATAAGCTTTTTAAAATAGAATTAGCTTCTAAATTATTCTTTTCATAATATTTACGTTTTTTTAAATATTAAAAAAAAATCATCTATTTTTACTAATACATGGACTTATTCAAAAAAATGCCAAAGTTATACTATTTTATAAAATTTCATACCAAATTTTATAATTTTTTTCTATTATGAAAAAGTAATATAAAGATATAATTTAAAGTCGATTCATTGACTTGAATTAATCTTTTTTTTCTCTTGATTATACTATATGAATCTTAATATATATATATATATATTGAAATCTGAATGAAATAGAACTAAATAAAAATAAAATTTCACAATTATTATTAATAATATCGATTTCGAAAAATAAAATAAAATAAAATATCAAACACTAAATCATTTAATTTTTGGATTGATGCTATTAATTATTTTGATTAAAATATAAATATAAGGTCATATTTTAGGTTTTTAAGATTTTTAGTAGCTTTAAAATAAATTTCTTGTGAAAAAAGGGGGATTTAAATTTTAGATTTCAGTTTTAATTACTTTCTATGTTAATGACAATTTAAAGTTTTTAAAACTGTTTTTAGTAATTGAAACACTATATTTTTTCACCATCTCTCAACTTTTTTTGATTTAAATGAGTAAAATCCGAAATACTTATTATTTTTTGGGGTTTCTATTGATTTAATATACAAATATAACATATTAAATAAAAAGAACAAAAATATTATTCTTTCCATATTTCTTGAAGTTTTTTTTTCGGGATTAAATAATTCTTTTTAAAACTTATTAAATTATAAGATTTTTTTTAAATATCTTTTAAATTATTAACATAAATAGTTTTTATTACAAAAGTTTCATCATGGCACAAATTCTATTCATTTTTTGAATTAATAAATGAAAAAAATCCAAAAAAATTTTTTTTTGAAAGATATCTTGTAATAGGTAGATTTAACTTCACCTTTAAATTTTTTATTATCATAAGGAAATTTGAGTTTTTTGAAAGACCCTTTTTGCGTCATTTTTTTTTGAAATAATATCTACCGGTCAAGTAACCTTTCGACTTTATCAAGGTGTCATAAAATTTTTTTTTGGGTCATTATAAATAGAAAATATCACATCAGTTTTTATCTTTTAATTATAAACGTTTTCATTTTATTTTTGATATTTTTTTGTATACAGTTTTGATAAATTCTATTAAATGATGTTAATCAGTGGAATTATGAATTTCTTATATGTATAAGTCCGAATTAGACACATTTATCATGCAAAAATCCTTTTATAATGCTCTATTTTACCATAAAATGAGTTCCTTTGTCAAAGATACTGATTTATAATACTCTTCAAAATAATTCTTACTTTTTGAATAGAATTTTCAGTGAGTTTAATGATATATTCTGTTAAAAAATCGGAATTTACGGTTATTAATAAATTTTTAATCTAGAGTTCCAAAATTTCAAGGCTAATTATCAGCTCAAAACTACATAAAAAACTATATATCTCCTGTAAAATATTCATAAAAAATATCTATTGGAATTTAAAAATTTTTCAATTTATTAAATAAAAAATTCCATACTTAATTTCAGGAAATATTTCCATGAATTTGTATTGATTGATCAAAAAATACTTATTTTATTTTAAATTTTATTCCGTTTTATAAGAAAAAATTGAACTTCTACGCATAATATTTTTTACCTTATTAAATTTTTTTCATTTCAACCGGATTGAAAATGTAATTTAGTTCTGATATCTAAAAATATTTAATCTTGTTTACCTTTTAATTTTTTTTATGTCAGTATATATTTTATAGGATAATTAAAGGTAAATCAATAGTTTTTTCGCGATATTTTAACTTTATATAATAGTACTCTACTGTATATCCCGTATAATAATTTTTTTAGAAATTTCGCAAGATATTTAGATGAAATTTAGCTCAAATATTTTTTTTATTGTATAGTATTTTAGCAACTTTTAATTTGTTTTAATATATTCTAATATAACATCTAGGATTTTTTTATCTTACCTATAAACATAATTCAGTTATATTTATTTTATTTTTTTGCTGATATCTTAGATATTTTACTTTATAGCTGTAAATTTCGCTTTTTTTACTAAATATAGTTTTTTCAAACGTTTTTAACTATTTTTTTATCAATAGATAAAATTTTGATTTTACATATCCTTTTTTTTAAATCCACCTCAAAATTCCCTAAAATTTACAATTACTAAATTTTTTTTTTTTTTTTTTGATTTTTTAAATTTTTTGAATATTTCTTTTTTTTGTTGATTTCTCTTGAGCTCGGAAATAAAAGTTTCGATCCGAATTGGTATTTGATTTATAATTTAACATTTTTAAATTATATCAAAATTAGAAATCAAAGATATCCCACGAATAAGAAAATTTTTAAGCATAGCAAAAAGTATCACCATTCCATATTATATAGAGAAAAAATTCGAATTTTTTTTTGGCCTAATTTTTTTGCACAAATTTTACATAGTCGCAAAATTTTCTTATATTAAAGTGGATCTTCAAATTATTATAATTATTTTTTATATAAAAAATTTAAAACACTTCACATTAATGCGAGGCTCAAATTTTTTTATTTTTTTTATTTTATATTATGGGTTCTCTGCATAAAATAAACTCCCTTATACAAGTGCTAGATTTATTAATATATTTTACTTTTTACAATTTAAATTTTATTGTTTATAATATTTTTAATTCTGAAAAAATTGTAATTTTTTTATTGATTTAAAGTATATTGTTTATAATATTTTGAATTCTGAACAAATTGTAATTTTTT
Source organism: Smittium mucronatum (assembly GCA_001953115.1). NCBI lineage: Eukaryota > Fungi > Kickxellomycota > Harpellomycetes > Harpellales > Legeriomycetaceae > Smittium > Smittium mucronatum. The sequence goes on from LSSL01004141.1 coordinate 2,993, forward strand.
TATTGATTTAAAGTATATTTTAATAAAAAATTTCAAGTTTCTATGAGTTTTTATTTATTTATATAAAAAATGATAAACGATCTTAGAATAAATTGATTGAAAAAATAAGTCTCAAAAAGTGGGAATATGTCCTGAATATAAATTTAATTTTGCAAATAAAATTATAAAGTGAAGATGTTATTTGGTTTTAATGTACTTATTGATTCTGTTAGGCTGGTTATGATTGATAATATAAATTGCTTTGATTTGATTTGATTTTTTTTACGAAAAGTTTAAAATTGAATTGATATATTCACTGATTTTATTTACTAAATTTTTAATTCTAAATGTACGAATTTTGTTGATATTATACTATATTTAATTCATTTTATTCAGGTAATATTATTAATAAAAACCACTAATTATATCATAAATATTAAAAATTAATTAAAAGCTAACCATTTTGAACGATTAGGCTTTTAAAATTTATGAATAGAGAATTTCCATTTAAAATAATATGATTTTAGTATATTTTTAGGATCCTGGATTATTAAATTTTCAAAATATACCGAAATTTTGGATAAAATCGACGAAAATACAATTATTTCAATTTCGCCAAAAATCAATTTTCAAAATTTTAGAATTTAAATATGGGATTTTATATTAGTTAATTATTATTTAATGAAATATTTAAATATTGAAGCTATGTTTGCTTATATATTTTTTAAACGATATTAATAAGCCCTTAATATTCTTTTAGATAATAAATTCATGTTGTACTTAGTAAAGATAGTAAATTTTGACTAATTAGTGTACTATTTGAATTAAAATGGGAAAAAGAATTATGGATCAAATTAATCGTGTAAGATATATTACAATATGAAAAAAAATACTAGATATGGAAAATTTGGTAAATTTTTTCTAATAAAATATTAAAAAAACACACATTTTTTTGTTTTAATTTTTTTAACAAAAATACTTAAAAATAAGAATATATATATTTTTAGATCTATTTTTGAGGGTTAAATGTCTTTAAAAAAAAAAAATTTAATTAAAGGATTTTTTTTAGATAATATTTCATTAAAAGGAATTAATAAAGATCAAAATCCATATTATTTATATTATTCGGTTAATAAATTTAAATTTATTATATAAATCTTTATATTTAATTTCCGATTTTTTCTTATACTAAAATCCTGTATTATAGAGTTTTTTTTAGATAATGAGTTAAAATACCGTATATATTTAAGAAATTTTATTCAAAATATTTACTTTATTCGAAATTTACTTATTAATGTATTTTTAGTTTTAGTACAGCCTCGATACGTTATTTTATTATTAATAATTGCTTTACTATCTAAAAGTAGCAAAGTTTTTTTTCTATAAAAATATATTATGGTATATTTTATTTTTACTCGATATTCACGTGAATTATCTTGATATTAATTAAGATATTATATTCAACAAATAATATCCAATTTTTTGCAGTTAGGTAGAATATAACATTATTGTACTAATAAATTCAAAAATAATTTCTTTTAATTGAAAGCTATTTTTTAAATTTTTTTTAACTAAATTTTTAAAAAATAAGAATTTTTTTATACTAATATATATATTTTTAAAATCTCATTTGATAATATTCAGCGTATATTGAGTGAATATTAATTAATTAAATACTATAAAAGATATGTTATTATAAAAGAAATTTTAATTTGAGATTCATAATATATTCAAGTCAATCATAGAGCTTCAAAAAAAATTATTTCATTGTCTTTTTTTATAATAAATAATTACATGAATTTTTGAATTCACGGGATATGTATTTTTTACTTTGTATATACTTTGCGAGATTAAAAATTGAGTAAGTGCCGGAATTCAAATCTTGACTGAATTTTTATTTTCGATTGAAATCTATTTTTACCTTTTTAATAAGATTAAAAACCTCCCAGTGCAATCATTTTTTTATGATAACACAAGCAAAATAGGTAAGTAGTTTATATTATCATATTCTAATCAAAACTTTTTAAATATTATTTTTCAAGATTTTATCTTTATCCCCCCCCCCCCAATACTTTTAATTTGAAGTTATACTTCTTCAACTGAAAAAATAAATAAATCCTCTATTAGTTCTCAAAAAAATGAAGTAAGGTTACTAAAAATTTACTTAGCACTACTAAAAGATTAAATTATACTTAATAATATAAATAATGAAAAAGTAGTTATTTTACAGACAAAAAAATGAGAATATAGAAAATATGGCTTTTAATTTATTATTTTTTACTTTTAATTGTACTAAAAATCGTTTTAAAGCCATTTAAGTTCCTAAAAATATATTTGGGCACTCAAACCTGTTTTTATAAGCAGTAATAAGACATTATCAGAAATTATACACGGTTATTTCTTTTTTTTTTAATCAAATCGTTAAAAAATGAAATTCAGGGTGTAATTTAATTAGTATTTTTATTAAAATAAACAATATAAATTTTGTAAATTTTTAATAATATTTTTATAAATAAATTCATTTTATATATAAAAAGATAAATATTTCGAAAAATATCAGTTAAACTCAAAAAGAAACCCCGCTTGTTGAAATTTTAGTGTTTTATTTGAAATTAACTAAATAGAAAATTTAATTTGAATATTTTGGTGAAATTTAGTTGGTTACATTACATATAACCCAAAGACAAGTGAAACAAATCAATTTTTCCAAATGGTAAATTGATCAAATATAAATTAAGTGAAATGGGGTTTTCATCAAAATTTTTATTAAATATAACAAATTTTTATTCTATATTCAATAATTTGAGTTAGAAACCATGTTTTACATTTTCTTTTACCATATAATCTAAATAAATAAACATTAAAACGGTATTAGAGCGTTTTTAACAGCTTGTCAATGAATTTTATGGATTTTTTTTCTTATCAAACCCATGATAGTATTTAAAATTCATATTTTTAAATTTTTCATCTTGTTTTGAAAATATTTTTTTGATCTTGAAGTGTGATATAGTAGATAAAAAAAAATAATTTACAAAATTTCATTTTTTTATGTCTATATTTGGTGAAATGTACTTGAGTGATATTTTAATTCGGTAAAATAGCCGTTGGGTCAATGTGAATTTTTTGAAATACCATTTATGTGAATTTTTGCAGCCCCATTTAGCTAGCTAAAGCATACTGATTATCTACTAAGTGTAAGTTAAATAACCCCAATTCAAAAATTTCAAAAAATAATTTTATTCCATGAAATTATTCTAATAACATTTTTTGATATTTATAAATATTAAAATTATTTTTATACAGTTTTAAAATGCCTTTCACAATATCTTTTTCTTTATATAATTAGAGCCGATTCTTGGCAAATTCTATAATAAATGATATAAAAATATTTGATTTATTATGAATTTATTTATTTTTTATCCATCGATTAATTTGAAATATATTCTTTTAGAATTTGTTTTTCTTATTTCCATATATTTTCCAATAATACTAGAAAAATTAATAACTTGACAATTTTTTACGCATAATTTTTTTAAATAATTCTAATAGGTACAGATTGGTTTATTGATGAATTTTTGTACCGTTGTAAAATAATTATATATATATTTATAACGAATAAATTGCGAAAACTGGAAATTAAAAATGTATGTTATATTATATTGCTTGATTAATATCGATTTTCCGGTTACAAAACTAATTTATATACAATTAGGTTATTTGAATAATTTTCTTAATTCTATTTTAAAGTTTTTCTATTTAAATAAATAACTATGGGATTAAGTTTTAATTTAATTAATAAATTTAATTTAAATTAATTTTCTATATATAATTTTTCAAATATCGATAAAAATATTTGTGAACTTTATAAAATAGGAAATTTTGTTTTTCTTTATTCTAAAAAATAATTATTTTACACTCATGAAAAAGAAACAGGTGTATTCAAAAATTAAGTATTAACTCGATTTATCTGAATAATAAATTAAAACCTTGGTTTCTTCATAATTGAATTTATTTTTTACCAGTTTACTTTTTTCCTATTTTCAATTTTTTTTCTTCAATATTTTAAATTTATATATTATGTATTATTAAAAGTGAAATAAAAAACGCAATTTAACAAAAAACAATGAAAATATTTTATTTAAAAATTAATTAATAGAGAAGTTTTAGAATCAAAAATATTTAAAAGGAATATCTATATCATATTTAATTCAATTTTAATCCAAATTTTCATTTTTTTTCTTTTAAACTATGAATTTTTTTTCTATATTTCATAATAGTTAAAAAATTGTCTTAATTTTTTTTAACTGAAATTTCAGTTCATCGAATAAGCGATTTATTTTTTTTGAAACAGTTTTAAATTTTTTTAATGTAAAAAAAGTCTGTAAATAATGAAGTTCCTATAAAAATTATGTAAAAGTACCTATAGTCAACTATTATATTAGGATAAAGTAAAAATAATTTCCCGTAAATATATATTTCTTTGAATATATTTTAAATTTTTTTCATAATTAAATTACTTTCCTTAAGATTTAAACTGATATATACATGAGGGTAGAACAAAAAATTAAAAGGATTATGACCAAGGGTTAAATATATATTGTGTAATATATGCATAAAAAATCATTTATAAACGCTACATTATATTTTATTTAGTATCTAATTAACAAAGAATATATTGATTTTTTTTCCTACATATTTAGAGAAAAAAAAAGAATCCAAACTTCTAGAATCTAAAAATTGAAAATGAATAATTTCATATCGAATATTTAAATTAATACAATAATTTTTTCTTTTTGGATTTTTTAAATATATTTAACCGATGCGGTGAAATTTTTTACATTGTTTACTCAAGAGATGACTTTGTTTATAATGAGCGATTTTTTTTATAGGAAAAAATGATAAGAGATGCCGATCACACTATCACAAATAACGATATTGAATAAATGAAATTTCATGAATAAACTAATCAGTCATAAAAAATATCCAAAAAAACCAAACTTTATATATTAAATGAAAAAAAGTGCGATTAAAATGAGTCCATATATCTGGTTTTTTTATTTATTTACCTTTTTTTTAAAAAAAAAATTAAAATTTTACCAAAAAATAATTTACGAAATCCATTTATTCATCAAAAACTCTAATTTCATTTCTCAGAAATGCTAATAATATATTTTAATATAATATATAAGCGGGAAGTAAGTAAGCGGCCTAAAATATTAATATATAGTTTTAAGGGTAAAAAAAAGTTTTAAAATATTATTTTTTGCCAATCGAATTTCAAATATTTGATTTCAGCGCATAAATTTTACACTTTTTTTGATTTATTTTTTATAGAAATTTTTTCATAAAAACCATAAACTACGACTAATTTAAGTAATTGTAAATTTTTATATTAAATTTGCATCTTGACAGGTTTTAATCTAAATTTATTTAGATTTCTATATTTAGTCCAAGTTTCCATCTCTAAAGCTGTGTTTTATGGTTTGATTGAAATTTATTTTGAAGCTTGAAAATTATTTTTTGAAATTTTCTTCATATATTTTTACATAAAATTTTATTTAACCTTTTTTAAATCTCCCGATTTTTATATTACAGGTTTTACATATAATATCGTTTTTTTACTAGTATCTACTATATTAATGGCGTTTCGTCTTTTAGATTTTCGCGACAAGCTTAATATTTATATTACTATTCCCGCAACAGTTTGAATAACATAAACCTCATTTCAATTTTTTTTAGGCCGGATACCTAGTTTTCTTATTTATGTAAGCAGTTATATACACTAACCCGCAAGAAGCTCCATATTTTAAAGCAATATAACCTATCCAGTGTTTATCTAATTCTGGTTTAATGGAAGCTGCACTTATAATTTTTTATCTGCATTCATGATTTCATCTAATTAAATCAAAATTGCTCTTTCTCAGGCTCATCTATAGATAAATCCCTTCTCAAAAAAAAATAAGAATTATGAACTAATTGTGGGTTTGAAATTTAGGATATCAGATTCTTCAAACTGCCTATAGATATATCTGCATCAAATAAAGCTTCCTATTATATATTTATTTGTTATTTATGATACCTGAGATGTCCTAATTATTTTTCTTTGTAAAGATAAATATTTTTTTATCGGTATTTTGGGGTTTTCAGACTTTAATATCTGACTTTACGATTGGGGGGCAGATAAATACATTATATTTCACTTAATATAAAAAACAGCTATTTATCATAAATTAGGCCTAAAATTATTTTTTTAGCTCAAATTTTATTTATTTATCTTATCCGAATAATACATGTTTAAAATAGACAAATAACGGTCCAAGTACTGATACTTCGATCATATCTTTGAATTAAATCATTTATATAAGAAATAGTGATATAATGTGGTTGGAAAGATAGGCTCAAAACGCATTGTTAATAAATAAGTTTAAATATATGTTATATGATAGTGTGCATTAATTTTCGGTATATGATAAATTAATCGTAGTATTGAGCAGCTTTTTAACAGGTCATATTTATTTAAGCTTTATAAAAAAGCTTAAAGAATTTCAAGGACACAGAATTCATTAACTATTCTAAAATATAATTATCATCGTATCAATTTATTTATTTTTAATTATATAAAAAGATAGAGAAACATATATAAATATAGGAGAAATTAAAAAAATATTCAGTTTTTTAAATATTTTTGATCATCATTTTGAATAATTTCACTTTAAAATACTGAATTTTAAAAGAATAAATATTAAAAATATTATGTTTTTACTCATAATTATTTTTTCAATTGGTCAATTTAAATTTCTAGGAAAAAAGTAAAAAATAAGCCACAGAATGAGTAAAAATTTTTTATTCAAAGCTTTTAATTGATACCTTAAAACAACAACAACCTTCAATTTACAGTTTTTTTAAAAAAATGATATTAAAAACTCGAAAACTCGACCTTTTAATTTTCCTTTGACAATATTTTCGGAATTATGCAGATAGTGGGTGATAATTTGAGGAATTTTAGATTAGGTATTCGTGGGATTTCAACAATAATAGTGGGGGGGGGGTGAAACATATAACTATCACTAACTACATTTAAAAATCTTCAATTGAAAACTTTTTTTACCTCATAATTCTAAATTTATAGATTCCAAAAGGCTAAACGCATGTAGTGATACCCCATGCAAATTAGTCCAAAATTGAACCATATATTTAAAAATACACATGGTATCGAGAAATACAGCTCAAGATTAAAATCCTGTTCTGAAACTCCTTGGAGCCGAATAGTTTGAAATAAAATAATTAAGGTCGCTAAATAATGGAGGTATAAGAACTTTTATAACATTTTGTAGAATTTTTTTGTACTTCGTCTTTAGCTGCTCAGTTTTTGGGGGTTTTATTAGGATTTTTATAAATTTAAAAATGCGAGACCATAATAATACATTAATTATTTCCATTAATAACGATAGATCGGATGAAACATCAATAAATAGAATATTTGAAAATAAAAAACAAGCTTGTAATTTTTTAATTATGCAGAAAATAAAATTAAATAGTCGATAAAACCTTGTATATATCACTAGAAAAAGGATCATAGCAATATTTATAAACCATGAGTGTAGCTGCAATATTAACCGGTATTTGAAAAATAATGGGTATTTTCATTTATTAAAGAAGACCAACCATTCGTGTTATGAATAGGTCAATTTCTGTTAGCAAATAATGCTAAAAAATATCAGATTAAATACATGAAACTTTTCTTAATACAAAGCCAATTGATATCAAAAAAATTGTGCTAGAAAAGTATCGCTCGGAAATTAATTACTCAATGGCATATTAGGCCTCAGATCACCGAAAAATCAATAATATAAAAAACAAGAGCTAAAGATAAAAAAAATAAAATGATCCTCGTTAGAATTTCGGAATTAAATCCAGACTCAAATTGTGATTTCAGGACAAAAGATGGAAGATTTCAAAATTGCAATATTTCCCCCAGTTTGTTCATTCAATTCTCTAGATTATCGATTCCAGTAATCTCATTTGACACTTTTCATTTAAATTCGAAATATTTAAGGGCAATTTTAATGGAGTTTGAAAAATCGGGGTCAGGAAATATAATTTAATTTTTTTTTTTTTTTGGAATTTATCCAACTGAAAACTCCGATTAGTGGAAATTTTTTTTAAAAAAATTAATCGAAAACAATTACTTCCTTACATACAACGAAAATTTGGTTTTTCTAAGTGATTTTATGAAAGGAATTAAAAATTTAATATCTAATGAAATACCAAATGAAAAAAACTCACACCGCATGGTTCATATAAGCAGGAAATTTTTTGGAATGTTTGGAAAAAATATAACTAAAAATCTTTGGGAAGCTGCAAATTATTTTTAAAAATTTTCATTTTTATAAAAAAATGTAAGAAATAAATCTGCGAATTTCAATATATATGAATATATCTTTAGAATTTATTTCATAAAGTGGTAAACAATAAATTTCCCGGCTCCTAAATATGAAATTTTGTCATCAAATAATTAAGAATCTACTAAAAACTGGATTTTTAGTAAAAGTGAAATAAATTATTTTGATATAATAAATTATTTGTGTCTAAAAAACGGTGAAGAAATTTTCAGGAAATTTGAAAATTTTTATAGAGATGAAAAATATTTATCACTTAATACTAGAAATTTATTACATTCAAATATTACCCTGGGAAGCAGTAGAAAGCTGAGGAGGCTTGATAAATATACTTTAGGAATAGATGATAAAATAACGAAATAAGAATAGCGGATTTATCTTCTGGAAGCTATATTTTTACTTAAACGAAAGAATATAAAATTCCATGTCTTCGTTTTTGTAAGGATGTATCTTTCATTAGTTTAAATAATGAGTTATATTTGGGTAAAATATACACAATAAGCTATCTTTTATTGACTTATGGACTTCATTATAAACACTTAGATGTTTTTATTGTCGTTCTGTCGTTCTAAGTATTTTACCATCTCTCCATTAGTTACTAAACTCATTGGAAGACCAAAAAAAGATATTTAGAAGTTTTGGTGGGTCTGTATATAACTCAGGGATAAATTTCGGGAATTACTGGGCGTAAAAAAAGAACGTGTAGAAACAATCTATCTATTCATAAAAAATATTTTTGTCCTAATATTAATTATTCTTTTTTATTTTTATTTTATTTTTTATATTATAATTATAAGGCTATAATATACTTAATATAAGTAGAATTAAGATAGTATTTTAACAAAAATAAAGTGGAAAATACTAAAAATAAAAATATATTGATATATTAGAGTTATAAAAACTGATAAGACGACAATTATAAAAATTAAATATAACACTAAAAGTTAGAAAATGTACTTTATGAAAAAAATAAAAGTTTTTAAAAATAAAATATAAAAATATTACCATAGCTCAACCAGGGATTAGTTTATATATAAGTTATTGATAGTTAAACTTATTTTTATATAATTATCTTGTAATCATTTCATAAACACGTAATTTCCAGATGAGAATTCAGCAATGTATTGGAATTAGAGGAAACATAAAAAAAACCCAAAAACTGAGCAGCTAAAGACGAAGTACAAAAAAATTCTACAAAATGTTATAAAAGTTCTTATACCTCCATTATTTAGCGACCTTAATTATTTTATTTCAAACTATTCGGCTCCAAGGAGTTTCAGAACAGGATTTTAATCTTGAGCTGTATTTCTCGATACCATGTGTATTTTTAAATATATGGTTCAATTTTGGACTAATTTGCATGGGGTATCACTACATGCGTTTAGCCTTTTGGAATCTATAAATTTAGAATTATGAGGTAAAAAAAGTTTTCAATTGAAGATTTTTAAATGTAGTTAGTGATAGTTATATGTTTCACCCCCCCCCCACTATTATTGTTGAAATCCCACGAATACCTAATCTAAAATTCCTCAAATTATCACCCACTATCTGCATAATTCCGAAAATATTGTCAAAGGAAAATTAAAAGGTCGAGTTTTCGAGTTTTTAATATCATTTTTTTAAAAAAACTGTAAATTGAAGGTTGTTGTTGTTTTAAGGTATCAATTAAAAGCTTTGAATAAAAAATTTTTACTCATTCTGTGGCTTATTTTTTACTTTTTTCCTAGAAATTTAAATTGACCAATTGAAAAAATAATTATGAGTAAAAACATAATATTTTTAATATTTATTCTTTTAAAATTCAGTATTTTAAAGTGAAATTATTCAAAATGATGATCAAAAATATTTAAAAAACTGAATATTTTCGCAATTATTTTGAAATGGTTAGAAAGTTTACATCTCGAAAATTTGACCAACAAATGAAATTTAAGAGTTTTTCTGATAAAATCGTCAAATTTTTGAAAATTTATGCCAGTGGATGACACTTTTTATTTTCTCCCGCATAATAATCTGACAATATAAGATAAGATCTGATCTTTTTTAAAGAAATAAGTTAGATTTTGAAATAAACCGATATAAGGCTTTAAATTTCAATCAAAAATTACAAGCTAATATAAGAAATACCTTTATAATTAAAAAACCTAGACTAAAATTTTTTCATTCGGAATCTAAAATAACATATGCTTTTCTAAGAAAAATTAATTGGATTTAAAAAGAAATGTTATTTTGAATTTCACTCCTATTTCAAAAAATTTACAGTTTGTAATTTATTCAGGTGAAGTTGAATATAAATAATAATAATAAATACTAATATAGGTAACATTTTTTGATATTATTTAGCTTTTCAATCTAACCGTATTTGTTTTATTAATTATAAGTCAAATGTGATATAAAAAGATCATAATAAGCGTCCAAATATATGAGAGAATTATTATCGAGCATCCATAAATATTTTTAAAAAATTTATGCCTGATTATTTAAAAAAATGATTTATTAATAAGAATTAATGCCAGAAGCAGATCCGAAGCTCTACCCAAATATTTCCACTCGGTCTATGAAAATTTAGACTTTCAATGTAAGGATGGACTGAATATACATAGCTTACATTAAAACAATTTATTTTTATTTCATAAAGCAATATTTATTTTCTTATATTATTTACAAATAAAAAATTTTACCAAAAAAGCAATTTTTTAATGTTCTTCAATGTAATTAATGTTTTATGATGGATGTTATTGATTGATGAAATTGATAATAGAAACAGTAAAATTTTTATATAAAATATAATTGAATAGTTGAATCGATTGTTTTTAAAAAGTGATTTATCTAAAATTGAATTCTTTTTAATTTTCCTCGGCTTTCCAGCTCTGTTTCTTTTTGAAATCAAAGCCATGCTCAGTATATCAGTTTTTTTGATTTCAATCAAAAAAAAATATAAGCGAACACATTTTTTCGTTTTAAAAAATTCCTTACAAGAGAAATAAACACCTTTCTAAGTTCTGATGTTTTTTTTTTAGAAATTTAAAATTATTTTTTCAAAAAATTGCATAAAATAATCAAAATTTTCTAACTCCAATGTTTTCAACATGTTTGATATATATTATATTTCTAGTTTTTTAATAGTAGATTCAGATAAACTGCAAAAATTCTTTCTTCTTTATTTTTCACAGAGTTGTAAAAATTTGTTTTTTATTTTTTTAACGAGATTTCATTATATTCTATCTTTACTTATTGTGGTGATTATGACCCTTCTTACTCTTCGACTTTTTTTTGATAAATAGATAAAATATATTATACTTGAGTTCGTGTATTTTGAAAAATTTTCTTTTATCGTTCTATTGAATTGTTTGTAGTAGGAAAAAAATATACTATCCTTCGTAACAATTATCATTTTTTTCAAAGTAAAATTTTGAAATTTTTTCTAATAATTTTTTCATAAAATCTTAGTTTTCCCACTTAATCATGAATTTTTTTTCACTCTTTCGAAAAAATATTCATTCAAAATCAACTTTATTTTGCATATATCGTTATAGAATATATCCTTACTTGATTTATTTTCTTTTCAAATAGCATCCTTAATGTTTTTAGAAACATGAAACCAGCAGTTGGTTTTATTCACATTAAATGGAGAAACAGCTGCGGTTTTATCTATTTTTGGAGCGGAATAAGCCACCATTTTTTTCAATTTTAACCCAACTCCAAAATCTTTGGCCTCATTTATAATTGAATTGAATTTACAGATGTAATATCCGGTGGCATCCCTCTTACCACAGAAATAGCAATGGAATAAAAAGCTTTTTTATCATCAATAAACCCAATAACATTAAAAGAGTACCCACCCTTGAACAACTTAAATTTGAAATCGAAATGAATGTTTGAAGCGAGTGATATTTGAGTTAGAATTCTTCTTATGTGGTTAAAAACTTAACATCTCCAGGATCATATGAACAATCCGCGACGTAGAGAGATAATGCTCTATTAACCCCATTTTCCTTTTTTAATTCCTGTTTTAACACATCTGTTGTAATTATCCTGTTTATTTTGCTATTTTTTCTATATTTAATTCTAGTTGAATAGATATTTCACATATCTATAACTAGATTTTCTGACTACAGTTTTAATTTGATTTTGTAGGGGCTAAAACCCTTTTTGGTAAAAGAAATTATCCTATTTTTTATTATTTCTCCTATAAATTCTGTGCGTATTTCTGAAAGAGTTACAGAAAATTAGTACTTTATTGAAACATCATAGTATTTATCTACGTTTAAATCACAAAGACACTCCATCATTTTTTTTCACGCAGTAATACATAGTGGAGTTGAATCTATTGAAATTTTAATAATTCCTCACCCATATTTATTATTTTTCTTTCAATATCAAATTTATCTGCAAGAATTCATTTTCTCTGTAAGAGTATGATTCTTTTTATATTTTTTCATTATATTTAAAATTCAAGATTATAAAAATTTACACTAAAAAAATTTTCTGGATAAGATGTTTACTTAAATAAAATATAATTTCCATCATCCGAATTGAATTTTTATAATAATTTTATAATCCTAGTATAATTATAACAGGGGAAATTCTTTTAGTTTTTTTATAAATTTGAATAATATCGATTTTGAAAATATATCACATATTTCAATATTATTAGATACTATTTTTTTAAATTTTGTTTTGAAACTTAGGCTTAGATACCATGATTATAAATTTAAACAAAACCAAAGAATATTAAAATAAATGTTTTGATTAACTAAACATCAGATATTCGCTTAAATTGTAAGATTATTATACGGGGGAAAATAAAAATTTTCATCCACTGGCATAAATTGTCAGCGATTTGACGTATTTATCAGAAAATCTCTTAAATTCACAGCTATTGACTAAAAATATTAGGCATTTACTATTTAACCATTTTTAAATATATTTATTTTTAAAAAATTTCAAAATTTTTGACTAGTTTTGCTATTTGCCCTTAAATATAAATATGAAAATTAATAAATATATATATGCACATATAAAACAAACAAGCCGCTCTAGAAGCTCCGTTAATCTATGTAATTGGTTTTAGGAGGCTTTTTATTTGCTTAAATCTGGATTTTACTTGTTCTGGGCACCCGGAATCCAATCAAAAACTTGGCTATTTGCAGCAAAAATTTAATATTAACAGTATTGATTTTAATTTACTCAAAGTATGTTTATACTCTTTCAAAGAAGTTTTCCAACCATAAACAACCGGGATTCGCTAAAGATCAATATTAATTTTTTATTTTTGAGCTGATCAGAGCAGGTATAAAGTGGCATATCGTCTCATTTCGCCACCAATCTTATTTAAATCGCGTTAAAAATATTTTTCATACATCCTCGGAAAAATCAATTTTGTGGAGGAGAAATTAATTTTTCGATGTTTTCGTCTAAAAAATTCATATTTAATGGTTTTTTGGCGGTACACAAGGTCTCAATTCGCATTTCCTCGATATCATGTAGACCGAGTTTCAGATCAGAGCGCAGCATCTGAAGATGCATCCGTTTTTTTTTTTTGCATCAATTTTTCAATCTAACTTCCACTGGTGGATTTTATGCCGTTCATTTCTATTTTTTCTTTGAATATGGACATGTTACTTTCGATTTTTGAATTATGAAAACAAAATTTATTTATCCATCTTAAAATACTGGGATCTAGGTGTTCATTTTGGCCTTGATTGAAGAATTAATGAGATCGCTATCCATATTTTCAAAGTTAGCCTCAAGTAGTATTCACTCTCTCGAGAGGTGCTAGTTTTTGAGAAAGCTGATTTTATTCTAAGGTCGGCTAGAATTTGATCCATGGTGGCTGGATTGCCCACATTGAAAATAAATCGAATGCTTTTGCCTATTTCTGTTTATATTGGCTTGACTCTGGTTTCGAAATGCAAAATTTCTAGACTCCGTAACAGCCAATAGGCATCAGTACCAGATTATGAATTTTATTTTTAGGCTAGTAGGTACGAAAAAATGGTTGAAAAGGTTATATTAAGCTTAATAGACCTTTTTGATCTTTAAATAAATTTTTTTGAGGTACATGTCACGTCTTATTTATTGTTAATAATGTGCCACAAATATTTATAATTATCAGTTTTAAGTATAATTTTCTCTTTTAATATCAAGTCGGACAATCTGAGATCATAGATATTAATTTAAACACACTTGTATGCATTTATATCAAAATTAGTGTTTAAAAAATCTGTAATAATATTTAACTCCAATTAAATTTATGTATCCAATTAGACCAATAATATGTATTCAAAGGTAAAGAGCAGTCCAGGTGTCCTAGAGGTAAGAATAGGGACATAAACACTTTGGATACCTTTGAAAAGATCGTTAATATAAAAATATAAGAGTGTTTTCGAGGTTGGGAAGCCTTAGAGAATCCCATACAAGCATCCAGATAGTTTTAGGCACCATAACCAATCTTGAAAACTATTCTTGAGAGCCTGCGTTGTCCCCAGATAGTTTTTTTTACGGGAATTTATTTTAAATTCAATAAAAAGTTATAAAAATTAATTTGAAAGATTGAAAAAAGTGAAAAAAGTGAAAAAAAATTTCAAAAAAATTCATCCAACGCCCCTCTGCCACTATATCAGCACCATTTCTCGATGTATTTGATTCATAGGGGGCTGGTGAATCACTTAAACTCTGGAGATTGCTTTTTTGTGGCACGAAGATGCCAATCAGAAATTTGGCTATTTCCTGTACAAATTTTTTATCAGCAGTGTCAGCTTGTAGCTGACTTAAATTTTTTTTAGACCCCCCCCCCCTAAAAAGTTTTAAAAATATCCCCAACTGGGATTAATTGAAATTATAGACTCAGTTTTTTATGTCTGAGCGGATTGGTGCAGGAATGAACCGGACGATCATCTCATTTCGCTGTTTGTCCCATTGAGAGCAATTTAATAAGATGCGTTTGATAGTTTCAGGTTCATAGATTTGTAGAAGGGACAATTTTTTTTAATTTTTTGAACTAAAAATCTCATATTTGATAGTCGCTGAACAATCCGGAAGGTCCCCATTTGAATTTTACCGATGTCTTGGAGGCCAAGTTTCAGGTCAGGGTACAGCAGCTGAAGATTCATCCAGTTTCCTTTTTCGCCGATTTTTCGATCCACAGTCCATTGGTGGATTTTGGATTGGTTATTTTTATTTTTCCTGTCGACTATGGTGATGGTTGTTTCACCTTTTGAATTTTGAACACAAATTTTTTTATCCATCTTGCACTGCCAGTCACCCAGGTGGCCATTCTGGACCTGATGGGCGACTTAATGAGGTCGGCTATCCAAGTTTTTAAAGTTGGCCATTTGTGATATGCACGCTCTCGAGCAGTTTTTGTCTTCAAGAAGACAGATTTTATTCCCATATCGGCTCGGACCCGCTCCATAGCGGCAGACTTACCAACATTAGCAACCAGTCTGATCGCTTTGTCGATTTCGGCCCGGATCGGCTTGACTCTGGCTTTTCTCATGCCAACGGTCTCGCCTCCGTAACAGCCAATAGGCATTAAAACCGAATTTATAAATTTTATTTTTAGGCTAACAGGTACGTCGTTACGTTTCAAGAAACTATATGCAGCATAGAAAGCCTTTCTGACCTTTAATTTGTTGTTTTCGGTGGTTCCAGACACATCCCATTTATTATTCATAATGTACCCCAAATATGTGTATTGATCGGTATTTGGGATTTTTCGACCTTGTAATATCAGATCGGACGATTGGAGACTGGCGACATTCATTAGACCGCACTTGGATGCATTCACCGAAATTTCCCATGTGTTCGACCAATCAGTAATTTGATTTAATGCAATTTGCATATCTGCCTCTGATTCTGCCAATAGCACGGTGTCGTCGAAAAAGAGAAGCCCAGGTATCCTAGATGTGAGTGCAGGGACATATACACCTTTAATGCCCTTGAAAAGATCTTTTATGTAAAAATCGAATATTATTGGCGAGGCTGGGCAGCCTTGTCGCAGCCCACATAGGTAGTCAGTGGGTTTGGAGACATCATTTCCAATCCTAACAGCTATTTTCGGTGACCTGTATAGGCCCCAGATAGCATTGAGTAATTTACCTCCAATCCCAATGGCCTTCAGTTTGTACAGCAGTGAGTATGGGGCACTCGGTCGTAGGCTTTGCTATAGTCGATATAGATTATCAAGGTTTTTTTATTTTTTATTTTTCTTCGTGAGAAATTTCGTATAGGGTGGTCTCTTGAGTGGGGCACTCCTCGAAATTTTGAAATACGGCTTGTTCTTTGACTGGAATTTCGCATTTCTTATCGATTTGCGCCAATTTAGTAGCTATTATTTTGGATTATAGCTTCGAAAGGGTTGGAATCAGCGAAATTCACCATAATTATCGGGGCCTTTCATATCTCCCTTTTTAGGTACTGGCACTACTATACTAGTTTCAATATTAGTTGGGATTTTCCCGGAATCTTACATTATATTGATAATCTTAAAGATAATTTTTTTTATTTTTGATTCTGGAATTTTTTTGGAGACCACCAGTTTCCATACCTCACTGAGAATTCCATCAGAACTAGGAGCCTTGTTATTAGGTGTATCACTTAAT
>LSSL01004144.1:0-11037 GCA_001953115.1 Smittium mucronatum
TCTAGAAAATCTTTCCGTCAACTCCGCGCTGACGACATCAGCCAAATAAATGAGCCGGTTACAGCAAAAAAAACTGTTGCATTTTATGTTTCCCGTCTATTAATATTTGATTATATTAGTAAATCACCAGCCTCTTCGAAACAATTTCTGATGGGTAATGAGCTCCCAAAAGGGAGAGAAGAATTCAGCAGGAAATTTTTCGATAATTATCGATCTCTTTCTGAAAAAAATTCTTAAATTTTTTATTAGTTTATATAAAACTCAAAATAAATAATACTAAAAAACCCTAGAATCGATAAAAATATATTTATAGTTATTCAATATCTGGAATTCACCTAAGAAATGAAAAAAATTACAATCAAATTTGGAATTTTTAAATGGGATCCAAAATGAATCGCAAGGTCGCTGCCCAGGGAAATTTTTTGTTAATAGTTCAAAATCATGAGTATCAAAAATAAATACAAAATAATGTTTGGCTACCTCAAATTATAATCATAAAAAAATAAAGTAAAAACAGTGTTTTTTTATTGATAATAACTTTTTTAAAAGAATACCCGCCAAGTAATATAAAAAATATAAAATCAGTACCCATTTCAATTTGCATAAATAGAGGTGGAATTTTTTTCAATGAGTGAAAAATGAAATATATCAATAAAAATATATATTGAAAATGCTGATATACTTGTTTCATGAGTTAGCAAATATTCTGTCGTGAAAAATCAAAAAAAATATTTGGAGCAAAGCATTTAATAATAAAAACCAGTGTACCCCATGTAATCTCATTTCAAAAATGAAAAAAATACGAAAAAAATATTGAATGCATAATTAATAGTCCTAATTGATTCCCAATAAACACATAGGTATCGGTAAAATCTTAACTTTTAGAAAAAAAAATTATATATCAGCGAAATTTTTCAAAAAAAAAAAAACATTTTCCAAAGAAAAAAGCTTAAATAATCGACAAGTGATTTAAAATTTTGTTATTTGTAGGCGAAAAAAATTTCTTTGAATTGGATAAAACTTCAATTCTTGTTTCTGAATCGGTGAATACATTTCCATAAAACCTTGAAAGTAAGAATGAACAGTTTTGGAGCGCTAAATTCAATATCAAACCTATAATTATGGACTGATTTTTTGGGGGTTTTTTTTGTTTTTTCCAAAAACACACACACACACACACACACACAAACCCCCGAGAAAATTGAGCTCATATTTTTATGGTATTAAAAATGGTATACACTCCGTATGCATACATTGAGATTTTTTTTGTATTTTTGATATAACTAGTATTTAACCATTCAACACAGTTCAATTAAATTTGCTGGAGGGGATGATGGCTGATATTGGGAGTGTGCAAGATTTTATTATTACTATTTACTGGAAATTTATCCAAATATTTGAACTGAATATTGTGAGAATTTTAGATTTATTTCTTGTTACCCATTTATTAATATCAAAAAATATCATTTAAGATAAAAAACTAATAATAAATCAACAGTGTGTTAGGAAAATATTCGAATAAAAATATTTTCAAAAGCACCGTTTTTTTTGGGGGGGGGGGGTTAAATAAATTTTTAATAAAATAAGCATGAAAAAGCATAAATTATAATCCGATATTATTTAATACCTATCTATATACTATTAAATAAGTTTTGTTTATTTTATAACTGAACAGATGAATTATATTTCAAAATTTACAAATAGCAAAGCTAAATAAATTTAAAAATTGTTTAAATGATTATAATTTACACCCATAGAAATTAAATTATCTTTTTTTTCTTAATTTAATACGTTTAACTCCGTTTTTTATAACATTTTTTTATTTTTAGCTATCAATTGTTAAAAACAGAGTTGTGAGTCAATTTCCCCAAATTCTAGAAATATTTTTATATTTTAAAAAAATTATTATATATAATTTTAATACTTAATAATTAAATATTTCTAATATGCATCTTACTTAAAAGTCAATATAACGCCAAAAAACTAGCCTTTGGTAAATCTGAATTTTCAAAAATTTGATTAATAATCAGAAAATAAGTTTTTTTTTTTAATAATAAAAGACTGATACCTTTCTTAGTTACTTTTTGTATATATATGCTGATAACAGAAACTATAAGAGGAAGCGGAGCTTTTTTTCCGTTAGATATAATTATAAACAGAGTTTTTTTTTGAATGTGTATAAGACGAAAAAAATCCATAAAAAACCCCGACCCCTTTTTTCAACGGCATGAATATTATCTTTTTTGTTTTGGTTAAACATGCGAAAATTATATCCAAGCCGAAAATCTCTGAAGTGGTCATTAACCACTATATTTTATCAAAAAAAGGCCCTTTTCCAATAATTTATTGAAAGAGACATTATTTTTACGAGAATTTTTTTTTTTTCAAGCAAAAAGAGCTCTGAAAGAAAAAAAACACTTATTTATATTAACTATATATATTTATCGAAATTAATTTCTAATTTTTTCATACTGAATGATCAATTATTGATACTATAATCCTTGGAATTGGTTTTTTTTTTAAAAAAAATATCAATGAATATTCCCGTTAATTTTTGATTGTACTGATATTAAAATATTTATTTAAATAATTTAAAATATAAAAATGTTTTAAATTAGTTTTTTCGATGTATATTTAATTATTTTTTATTTATAAAGTTTGAATATCTTTTAACTATATTTTTTATGTGGTTTTTATCTTTTTTTGGTGGGTTTGGCCTCTAGGTGAATTTTAACGACAAATTTAATGGGTTTTTAAGTTTTATCAACACATGCAGAGACTAATAAAATTTAAGTAAATTTTTGAATTTTTTATTATTTTCCGATTATTTTTTACCCTTGTTCACAACCGAAATAGTCAACTGATGTTTATGTTTTCCGTATTCCACATTTTAATATGATTTAAATTCATTGCAGAGAAAATTTAAGATAAGTTTGAGTTAAATCGATCTCGAAATTACAGACACTCTCAAAATCTTGTTTTTATCAAAGAATATATATAAATATTTTTATAAAAAAATTAAGTTAAAGTATATAAATTAAAAATAATTAATTAAAAAACTTCAAAAGATTAGCTAATAAGAGCATTTAAATTTTCTCAAATATTCAAAATTTTGATAAAATTATATTTGTTTTATATCAAAATAATTAGAGATATTATAAAGTGTAGCACAAAATTTCTAGAACATTATCCAAAATAAACATATATTTTCATAATTCAATGTACAGTAATCATATTTATCTAGATTTTGACTTATAACTATTATATTTTAAAAAATTCGCAGTTTTAATATTTATTATTTTTAAAAACTAAGGGGTTTCTATTTATTTAATTTTCTATTCTACCAGTTTAATTCTCAGTTTAGTTTAAAAATCTTTTAAGGAAGCGCAAAAAAATAAATCGAATTGAATTGAACTGAATTTTCAATTATTGATAATGTTTAAGATATTAAGCTGTTTTATTAAAATTAAAAATGTGTATTTTTATGCACAAAAATTTAGATGAAAATGGAAATAACTCTTTCTGAAATATAAAATAGACATATGGGCCATGGATTTATTTAAAAATATTTGTATGTTTATTTTTATTTTTAAAAAATAAAATTGTGGATAAAATTTTAAACTAGAAAATAATTTTTGTTCTTGTTCTGTAGGTATTATTCTTAGTATTATTTATATTTATATTTATATAGTACGCAATGGACTGTATTAATATTTAATCATTAAACTATTAATCGAATTTTAAAATATAATTAATAAAAACTACCCGAAAAATCTGATATTTTTGAGTCCAAATTTTATTATTATTGAGCATATAATTGTAATTATCTGAAATTAATAAAAAAATTAGGAGAAAATATCGCCATAACAATTCAACGTTTTTAAAAAAAAGTTACTGAAAGTAATCATATTCCATTATCCTTAAAAGAGGATCACTTTGATGAAATAGACTTCATTTATTACAGCCTCAGTCATAAATGTTTTAATAAATAATGGAATAGCGTTTCCTCATAAAATAGTGGTATCATATTTGAAATAATAAAGGATTTTGTAGTATCTTATCCAAATTAAATCAACATAAGAACCACAAAAATGGATTATTTTTCCAACAATTATATCTAAAACCCCTTTTTTTTCGGATTGAAGTAAGTCTTGTTTATACTAGATTTATCCCCAACCGAGAATAAATTTTTTTGTTTCATTATGATGAAAATTATTTTAACTTCTTTAATTTGATATTACTGAATCCTATACTTTCGATTATTCTTCGGATAATATATTAATTTTTTCATTTAATTTTTCAACTTTCTCCAATAAATTGTAATTATTTATCGCTAAATAGTTCTAAAATATAACATTAATAGATTTTTAAACTTTTCTTGGTAAAAGAAATCCGGTTTTATTAAATCCGGGCATCCTTAAGATTATGTTATCATGGTTCAGGATAATTTAACCATTTATAGGCAGCTAAAAGTTACAATAAAAGCCGCACTTATGATCTAATGTACTAGAATTAAGAAAATATTAAAAATAAAAATAATTTTAAATCTTTTAAATAATAACTTATTGCAGATTATTTCCATACAATTCAAATATAATGCATTTAACGGATAGCAATATAATTAATGCGGCCCAATCAAATCGGGATATTTTAAAAATTCTGTGAAAATATAAATTTATGCCATTAAAAAATGGTTTACATAAAATATACTGGTTTTCTGCAATAAATAAATTCATGTTACATTCTGTGGGGGATTTTAAAATTTTAGAATAAATATAGGAGCCTTATATTGGCTAGCGTTAATAAAAAAAATGCCAATTTTTATTGATAAACGACTTTAATGTAACTAAGTAGGTTTTTACATCAAATAAGATGGATTGCAGAGGAGAGCGTCTTCTACTAGCGAAATTGTATGAATTTATTTAAAATTAAAAAAAAATTTGGTAAAGAAAAATCAAAACTTAAAATGTTAATACATAATAATGATATAATTCGAAAGGATGAATTAAGTGAAAAGATAGGAATAAATAATATCAAAGATTGATTCAATTAAAAAGGTCGAAAATGTTTATTCTATTTAAAATTTTTAAGGAATATATATAATCGGAAAGAAATATGAAATAATATTAGAAAATTTGGAGAGAAATATGTATAAAAAATTTTTTTTTTAAATAGTTAAATTTTTTTTCGAATTAATTTCTACTAAAAATTTCTTTAAAAATGCCTCTGAATAGATATCCCAAATAAAATAAGATTTCTATATAAAAGCAGCTGTTAAAATATTGAGCTTAAATTTATATTAATAATAATATCTTCTAAATTTATTGTATCAGGAATATGTGCGCACTGCTATAATATGAATTCAACATGGCCTGGGAAAAGCTAGCTTCTATAAAAAAAGTCACGACTGAATAAAATATTTAATATATTTAAAAATTTTATCCACAATTTTATTTTTTAAAAATAAAAATAAACACACAAATATTTTTAAAATAAATCCATGGTCCACTGTAATGAACCAATAGATTCAGTACACGCATTGAATGTTTCATCCAATGAAGAAATCTTCCCATAAGCATAATTGACTTTTAGAAAATAGAAAACGGTATAAATAAGGAAGCTTAGACATTTTGGAATGTCTAAGTTTTTCAACTTGTCTCTTACCCTATCTTTTATATTTTAACTAAGTATATCCTTTTACCTTTTATCATTAAAACTATCCCATTAAACCTGATCCTTACACCCACATGTCTATTTTTATATTTCAGAAAGAGTTATTTCCATTTTCATCTAAATTTTTGTGCATAAAAATACACATTTTTAATTTCAATAAAACAGCTTAATATCTTAAACATTATCAATAATTGAAAATTCAGTTCAATTCAATTCGATTTATTTTTTTGCGCTCCCTTAAAAGATTTTTAAACTAAACTGAGAATTAAACTGGTAGAATAGAAAATTAAATAAATAGAAACCCCTTAGTTTTTAAAAATAATAAATATTAAAGCTGCGAATTTTTTAAAATATAATAGTTATAAGTCAAAATCTAGATAAATATGATTACTGTACATTGAATTATGAAAATATATGTTTATTTTGGATAATATTCTAGAAATTTTGTGCTACACTTTATAATATCTCTAATTATTTTGATATAAAACAAATATAATTTTATCAAAATTTTGAATATTTGAGAAAATTTAAATGCTCTTATTAGCTAATCTTTTGAAGTTTTTTAATTAATTATTTTTAATTTATATACTTTAACTTAATTTTTTTATAAAAATATTTATATATATTCTTTGATAAAAACAAGATTTTGAGAGTGTCTGTAATTTCGAGATCGATTTAACTCAAACTTATCTTAAATTTTCTCTGCAATGAATTTAAATCATATTAAAATGTGGAATACGGAAAACATAAACATCAGTTGACTATTTCGGTTGTGAACAAGGGTAAAAAATAATCGGAAAATAATAAAAAATTCAAAAATTTACTTAAATTTTATTAGTCTCTGCATGTGTTGATAAAACTTAAAAACCCATTAAATTTGTCGTTAAAATTCACCTAGGGGCCAAACCCACCAAAAAAAGATAAAAACCACATAAAAAATATAGTTAAAAGATATTCAAACTTTATAAATAAAAAATAATTAAATATACATCGAAAAAACTAATTTAAAACATTTTTATATTTTAAATTATTTAAATAAATATTTTAATATCAGTACAATCAAAAATTAACGGGAATATTCATTGATATTTTTTTTAAAAAAAAAACCAATTCCAAGGATTATAGTATCAATAATTGATCATTCAGTATGAAAAAATTAGAAATTAATTTCGATAAATATATATAGTTAATATAAATAAGTGTTTTTTTCTTTCAGAGCTCTTTTTGCCTGAAAAAAAAAAAAATTCTCGTAAAAATAATGTCTCTTTCAATAAATTATTGGAAAAGGGCCTTTTTTTGATAAAATATAGTGGTTAATGACCACTTCAGAGATTTTCGGCTTGGATATAATTTTCGCATGTTTAACCAAAACAAAAAAGGTAATATTCATGCCGTTGAAAAAAGGGGTCGGGGTTTTTTATGGATTTTTTTCGTCTTATACACATTCAAAAAAAAACTCTGTTTATAATTATATCTAACGGAAAAAAAGCTCCGCTTCCTCTCATAGTTTCTGTTATCAGCATATATATACAAAAAATAACTAGGAAAGATATCAGTCTTTTATTATTAAAAAAAAAACTTATTTTCTGATTATTAATCAAATGTTTGAAAATTCAGATTTACCAAAGGCTAGTTTTTTGGCGTTATATTGACTTTTAAGTAAGATGCATATTAGAAATATGTAATTATTAAGTATTAAAATTATATATAATAATTTTTTTAAAATATAAAAATATTTCTAGAATTTGGGGAAATTGACTCACAACTCTGTTTTTAACAATTGATAGCTAAAAATAAAAAAATGTTATAAAAAACGGAGTTAAACGTATTAAATTAAGAAAAAAAAAAAGATAATTTAATTTCTATGGGTGTAAATTATAATCATTTAAACAATTTTTAAATTTATTTAGTTTTGCTATTTGTAAATTTTGAAATATAATTCATCTGTTCAGTTATAAAATAAACAAAACTTATTTAATAGTATATAAATAGGTATTAAATAATATCGGATTATAATTTATGCTTTTTCATGCTTATTTTATTAAAAATTTATTTAACCCCCCCCCCCCAAAAAAAAACTGTGCTTTTGAAAATATTTTTACTCGAATATTTTCCTAACACACTGTTGATTTATTATTAGTTTTTTTATCTTAAATGATATTTTTTGATATTAATAAATGGGTAACAAGAAATAAATCTAAAATTCTCACAATATTCAGTTCAAATATTTGGATAAATTTCCAGTAAATAATAATAATAAAATCTTGCACACTCCCAATATCAGCCATCATCCCCTCCAGCAAATTTAATTGAACTGTGTTGACTGGTTAAATACTAGTTATATCAAAAATATAAAAAAAATCTCAATGTATGCATACGGAGTGTATACCATTTTTAATACCATAAAAATATGAGCTCAATTTTCTCGGGGGTTTGTGTGTGTGTGTGTGTGTGTGTGTTTTTGGAAAAAACAAAAAAAACCCCCAAAAAATCAGTCCATAATTATAGGTTTGATATTGAATTTAGCGCTCCAAAACTGTTCATTCTTACTTTCAAGGTTTTATGGAAATGTATTCACCGATTCAGAAACAAGAATTGAAGTTTTATCCAATTCAAAGAAATTTTTTTCGCCTACAAATAACAAAATTTTAAATCACTTGTCGATTATTTAAGCTTTTTTCTTTGGAAAATGTTTTTTTTTTTTTGAAAATTTTTTCTGATATATAATTTTTTTTTCTAAAAGTTAAGATTTTACCGATAACTATGTGTTTATTGGGAATCAATTAGGACTATTAATTATGCATTCAATATTTTTTTCGTATTTTTTTCATTTTTGAAATGAGATTACATGGGGTACACTGGTTTTTATTATTAAATGCTTTGCTCCAAATATTTTTTTTGATTTTTCACGACAGAATATTTGCTAACTCATGAAACAAGTATATCAGTATTTTCAATATATATTTTTATTGATATATTTCATTTTTCACTCATTGAAAAAAATTCCACCTCTATTTATGCAAATTGAAATGGGTACTGATTTTATATTTTTTATATTACTTGGCGGGTATTCTTTTAAAAAAGTTATTATCAATAAAAAAACACTGTTTTTACTTTATTTTTTTATGATTATAATTTGAGGTAGCCAAACATTATTTTGTATTTATTTTTGATACTCATGATTTTGAACTATTAACAAAAAATTTCCCTGGGCAGCGACCTTGCGATTCATTTTGGATCCCATTTAAAAATTCCAAATTTGATTGTAATTTTTTTCATTTCTTAGGTGAATTCCAGATATTGAATAACTATAAATATATTTTTATCGATTCTAGGGTTTTTTAGTATTATTTATTTTGAGTTTTATATAAACTAATAAAAAATTTAAGAATTTTTTTCAGAAAGAGATCGATAATTATCGAAAAATTTCCTGCTGAATTCTTCTCTCCCTTTTGGGAGCTCATTACCCATCAGAAATTGTTTCGAAGAGGCTGGTGATTTACTAATATAATCAAATATTAATAGACGGGAAACATAAAATGCAACAGTTTTTTTTGCTGTAACCGGCTCATTTATTTGGCTGATGTCGTCAGCGCGGAGTTGACGGAAAGATTTTCTAGAACCCCTTCTCACCTCACGTAGTTTTTCGATCTGCTCCAAATAAAATTGATCCGGAGAAGAAACACTAACACCCTTTGAAAATCTTTTTTTTTTTGGCAAAGATTTTCTCAATTTTATTCATACGTACGTTTTAACATTTTTTGTACACTAAAAATAGGCGATATATATTTTTTGGTGTTTTTTTTTGCAAAAAGAGCAAAAAATTTTAAATTTTCTGTTGAAGGTTTTTGCATTGGCTAGACTTTGAACAATCCAAAACCGACCTACTCAAAATTTACAGATTTCCTGGAAGCCTATTCGCCGATTTGGATACAGGGCATGAGGTTTAATAAAAAAAAGTGATTTTTTATTTTTTTTACGCAGAATTTATTTTAAAACTCAATAAAAATGAATAAAAACACTATTAAAAAGTTTTTAAAAAAAGTTGAAAATTTTCGAAAAATTTTCCTACCCAACTCCGCTCCGCAGCTCTAGCCGCTCCGTACCCACTGGGAATTGGTTCAAGGGGGCTGGTGATCCATTAATACCTTCCAGTATTAATAGACGGGTAGCACGAATGCCATCCAAAAATTTAGCTGTTCCCAGTTCAATAATTTGGCTGGCGTCGTCAGCGCGGAGCTGACAAAAAGATTTTTTAGACCCCCCCCCCCAAGGCCTTTCCGATCTGCTCCAACTGAGCTGGATCGGTAGAAGAAACACTACCACTCTCTCCAAAAATTATACTTTGGGCAAAAAATCACTCCATTGTATTCCTACGGACGTTGTCCCATTTTTTGCACACTAAAAATAAGTGCTCGATTGTCTCTGGCGTCTTTTTTTTGCAAAAATGATAAAAAAATTTGAATTTTCCATTAATGATTTTGGTGTTGGCCAGGCGTTAAACGGTCCAAAATTGGCCAACTCGGATTTTTCCGATTTCCTGGAAGCCTATTCGCTGATTTGGAAACAGGGATTGACGTTTTATCCAACTTCCAGAATTTTTTATTCCGCGATCTAGGGTCCATTTGTGAATTATAGATCGGTTATTTGAATTTTTTCGATCGGTCAATGATTTTTCAGTTTGAAAAATTTCGCCGACCTTACAATATTTTTTCAGCCATTTTGATGTTCCCGCTACCCATGTACTCATCCGGGATCGATGGGGATTGTTAATCAATTCAGCTATCCAGGCTTTAGAGTTTTTCCATTTGTGAAATGCGCGCTCACGGGACACGTTAGTTTTCAAAAACACAGATTTTATGCCCACCTCAGTCCTAAGCCTTTCCGTAGCAGCAGATTTACCAACCCGTGCAGCGAGTCTGATTGCTTTATCAATTTCATTTTTTATTGGCTTAGTTCGGTATTCACTCATACCGAATGTCTCACCACCATATGTGCCAATGGGCATGAGAATGGAGTTGATAAATTTTATTTTTATAGCAATGGGCAGATTTGTCCTAGATAAAAATCTGTATCCAAAAAAAAATGCATTTCTGACCTTAGTTTTATTTTTTTTGATGTTAGTTGCTGACGACCAATCATCATTGAATATATAGCCGAGGTATTCATATTTTTGGAGAATTTCCAAATTTTGGCCTTGGGCAGTAAATTGTTGATTTATTTTGGAGCCAATTCTGATAATTCCGCACTTTGATGCATTGATTTTCATTTCCCATTTATCGGCCCAATGAGATACCGCATTTAGAGAATTTTGGAGTGATCCAGGTGTATTTGCTATCACCACTGCATCATCGGCAAATAAAA
>LSSL01004145.1:0-13853 GCA_001953115.1 Smittium mucronatum
TTCGTATTACAAACTTAAAATCATACATAAAAAGGAATTTTCAAGTCTTAATAGTAAAGTATCTCACTTTCTTTAGGATCTCCCATATAGTATTAAATCGTAAGTAGGAATAATCTTTGACCCCTTTTAGCCATTTTATAATAAAAAAAATTCAATATTAGCCAAATAATATCACGCCTTCATTAAAAGTACTGTATATTGGATCATAGAAGTGAAAACAAAATATTTGCACAATTTGGCTAGAGTAAGTTGAAGATATCTAAAAAAATATAGATTCTTATAAGTATTACAGTTATTTCGTTTTTCTTGCTTTGAAAAAGGCCCACTAACTACGAAAAAAAAGATCTATATCCGAAAGCGATAAAATTTGTGAATTAAAATATTCTATAACCCTTTCAGGGGAAAAATCTTTACATATTTTTCTTTGAGATGCGTAATGGATATTACATAATATGATAGGTTGCTATAGGCCAAATTAATAAGACATAGTTTTCCGAAATTAAACAAATGAAGATAAAAATGACACTTTCCGATAATTAAATATCTTTTTTAATATTTACACTATAAAGCTTGATTATTTTAGTGTTTTATTAGACAAAAATAATCGAGTCCAAACAAATTAATTATGATAAAAACGATATTTTCTGAACTGTAAGTTTATTTTTCTGCATTTATACTTTAAAATTGCTATTTCAGCAAAGTTAATTTGCCATTTTAACAATTCAAATTTACCAATGCAATTGTCAGAATTTAATTAATGATGCATTTATTTTTTTATAATTCTATTTCGGTGTCAGGTTTTAACTAGTCATAACTTTTTTTATTTGTAATACACCATTATAAATTCATTTTAAACAATCAATTATATTTGCTTTTAATACCGTAAAGGTTTGATTTTTTGGCACTATTGACTTTTGCGGACTTTACTTCGAATCGATTTTTGTACAACCAGCCCTGAATGTTTTAAGTGATAAGACATACATTGGTTTAAGTTATGATTATATATTTTTTGTTTTTCTTTAGCTTTTAAATGAAATTGATAATCCTTTAAAGTTTTAAAATGATATCGCGAATTGGTTTGCGATTGCTTTTGTGCTTTCGATTTATTTTGCGTATGTTTTTGTGAATGAGATTGCGTTTTTTGATGAATTTAAAACTGAATTAACATTCAAATTTATTTTTAAAATCCTATTCCTGCTAGCATTTATTCTTTCTTTGTCTTTTTAGACTTTTTATTGATTATTAATTAACAAGTTATATAAAGATTATGAATGGAAAATAAATTCTTAATAAGTTTAAAAATAAGAAATGTATCACACTTTTAGTCAATTTATAGCTTTATTTTAAAATCAATACAATACAACAGATAAATAATAAACAAATAGAAAATAAAATAAAAATACATCTAGTTGTCCCAGATTCGGTTTAAATGTGTATTTTTTTAAAAAATAATGATAGGGTTTTAAATAAAAGTGTTTATGAAATACTAAAATAAAATTATAAAATAACTATGGTTTTAAATAAATTGATAGAATTCCATGATAACTATTAATTCTTGAGACTGAATATGTAATATTTTGGGAAAAAAAGCAAAACCGAAATATGTGCTATCAAGATAAAAATTAGTCTATTCAGACAAGTATCAAAAAAAAAAAAAGATAAGTTTTATTATTTATGGTCTTAATATATTAAAAAACAAGTATATGTGCTATATTGAGCGCGTACTCGAATACGAATGCAATAACAATCGCAAAAGAAAAGAATAAGCAGTACTAAAATTAAGAAATAAGCTCTTAATTTTCCAAATTTAATTCAGATATTTCCGAATTTTATTTTTTGGAACAAAAGTCGTTTTAATGGTATTATTTAGTGTTTTTATTTTTTAAAAAAGTAAGCGCTATTTAACTGTTATACTAGAAAGTTACTATATTTTTTTTTAGCTATTTTCAACTTCTAGCCAAATTTTGCAATTCATTTTGTTTTCACTCTATGATCCAATAAACAGTACTTTTAATAAAGGCATTATATTATTGGGCTAACGTATGAATTTTTTTATAGTGAAATGATTAAAAGGGGTCAAAGATTATTCCCAATTTCCATTTGATATTTTAAAACTAATCGCATAATCATTGCTGAATATTATTTGATGAAATGCCGAGTTCAAAAAAGGTATGAGACCAATAATACCTAATTAAAATAAGAGGTATCTCAGAATCACATAGTAGATAAAATCACTGCTAAAATTTCTGCTAAAATCTCAAAACTACATAAAACATATACGTCTTATTCTTTTATTCATAATTTTTTAGTGTATCTTTTATTGAAGTTATCTTGAATTAAAATTTTGTGAAAAAAAAAAAACATAAGACGAACTATTAATCGATAAAGATCCCAAAAAGAAATCACCAATAAAAAAAATAGTGTATTTGATCAATTTGAAAAGCAATAAAATCTTTGAAGAAGTGTTTTTTGGGGATGAAAAATATAGCAAAATACATATTTTGGATCCGTGATACAAAAAAAAAATACATTTTTTGGAGTTGAAAGTGTAGTTTTGGATTACTTTCTATAATTTTGGGTTGGTAGGTCACATTTTAGGAGATGAAAAAATACCAAAAATTTTAAAACAACCCCAGGTTTCTATTAAGTTATCTGAAACACTCGTTTCAGTTTCAACTGATATGGATCATATTAAAACCGAAGATGAAAATCAGTATAAAAAACCTTGCCTAGACAATTTATAACTCCAATAATCATTATATTACTATAAACAACATGTTATTTAAATCTAGTAGCAAAAAGAAAGAAACTTATTAACCCCACTCAATATGAAGTACCACCTATAACATATAGCTGACAAACATTAAACAAATATATAAATCTTTTGCTTCATGGTTTGTAAAACTTAAGCTTTAAGGTCGCTTACTAATCTAAAATGGCATTATTAGATTATACATAAACAGGATACTTATTAATAATATTATATCTTATTTTGATAACCGAATAGCATGATGTACAGCCATTTTTAATCCTTTCTCGGCCCAAATTCAGTCCTAGACACCTATTTGCTTTTAATCTTTTTCTTCGATTGATCTATCGCCCTGGTTTACCCAATGGTATAAAAATATTATTTTTATTATTGCAATATTGAACAGAATTTGAAAGTCATTTATGTGTCATCGGTCACAAAAAAGTTAAAACTTTTGATACCATAATTAAGCAGTCGTTTTTCATATAAGTTATCTATCATAGTTAAATAGGGCTGAGGGAACGAAATAAAATGATGCTGTTTCGGATTAATCACCAGCCTCCGGTTTGGATTGAGCGCAAATGGCAGGTGTTTATTTATTAATCTAAAAAGGAAGAAAATATTTTTTCACAGTAACCTAAAAAACGTGTTTATTAAATCAGATATTCCTCCAGATTTCATTTTTGCATCTCATTTCCTACAATTATGGCAACAATCAGCGAGTTAATTATAAGGCCAATTATTTTTAGACTATGAAGTAGATTTTTTAATTATAAATATCCATAATAAAAAACAAGGCTTAGGGAGTAAAAATCCATACATTTTTTTTTATAACAGATTTGGGCGTATTGCTCAAAAAATGTATTTGGTAATAAGCAGAGTAAATGTCGCAACATTAGGAGTATATTACATATTACAGGCGTTTTGATTATTTGTAAGACATTAGAAAAACCAAAAAAACTATCCAATGCTTTTAATTCAGTTCTTTTTCATAAACTTTACAAAAAGCCAAGATGAAAGGTGATTGGATTGTTAGAAAAAGTCAATTTTTTCAGAAATTTGATGAGTTTTTCTAGATTTCGATGGATGAGGTCACCAATCATTTTAAAGAGGCTTGCGTAAATATAATCGTGCTTGAAAAATCATTAGCAAAACAGCTGTTTTGAGAGGGTTTTATTGGTAGGTAAAAATCAAAAGCGAGAACAGAATAATTATGAAACGTATAGGGAAAAAAGTCCAAGAGCTAAATTATGCAACACTTGATCGGTTTATTCCGGCAGATGAATTGTGTTTTTTCTTCGTCCAAAAACGGCGTTAGAAAAACAAAAACAAAAGTCGATAATTAATAAGTCAATCGCAGAGCCTACTTTCACCAAATCTAGCAAATAATGCCAACAGCGAGCCTCATTTTTCGTCATCAATTGCTCTAAATACCAAATTATCAAACCTCATTAGTTTGAGAGGCTACTCCCTTTTTCGGAAATCATAAAATAGCTGATGGAATGAATTTTTTTACTCAGCAACCCCATAGCCGTTTTGCTAATATCATTTCTGAATGTTGAGATTGAATATAAAACAAAGGATATTCTCTATATCTTAAGAAAGTCCAATTTATTTTTATTCTTTGGGTATATCGTATAATGACTAGGAATTTCCCCCTTTCCAGTTCCACCATCGAGAACATATCAGATGAGCACGCATCGTTAGACGCTATCGGAGAAGCCATGGCAGATCCTTACCATCCAGTTAAAAATCCTAATGGCATCCTAAATTTAGGAATTGCAGTAAATAAGCTCCAGGAAGATATATTGCTCAAAAAGGTTTTCTCTATTTTCCTTCCACTACCATCAATTTAAACTCTCCTTTGTATTTAACTCCCCCCACTTTTTTTTTGAAAAAAATATTTTAGCTAAACTCAATAGGAAATTTTGAACAACAAGTAAGTCTAAACTTTAAAACTATTCTACAATTATTCATATCTTCATATAAAAAAATTGATTTTTGTTCTAGGATTTGGAATATGGGAATCCAATCGGTTCTGATGAGTTACGCAAAAGCGTGTCTGCACTTGTTAACAAAAAATTTAACCCTGATAGCCCTATTGATCCTTCTATGGTCGTTGTTACAAACGGTGTAACATCTGCCATCGATAAGCTAACTTCTGTTATATGCAACCCTGGAGACGCCGTTTTAGTGTCTGAGCCATACTATGCTTCACTGGTAACTGATGTTAATTTAATTGCTAAAGCTGTTGTTCATGGTGTCCCTGTGCCACCCTCTGAGATCCAAAGTCCTTCTCAAATAAAGTACTACGAGTCAAAGTATAATGAATTGAGCACATTAGGTATTACAGTCAAAGCTATCATCTTGTGTAACCCCCATAACCCAACAGGAAAAATTTATTCCAGACCTGCCGTCGAAGCCATTCTTGAGTTTGCCAACAAGCACGACATTTTTGTTATCAGTGATGAAATTTATGCTCTTTCTGTATACAGATCTCCCTCAACAGAAAATATCGAAAGTTTTATCGACTCCTCGAACAGTCACTCAGATGAGCTGTATCCCTTTGAATCTGTTTTGTCATTTGATAATCTAAATGAATTGATTGATCCTAGATTGATTGTTGTAGTCCATGGAATGAGCAAAGATTTCTGTATGAATGGATTTAGAGTAGGCTGGATAATTTCCCCTTTCAACAGCGATATTATTAAGGCTCTAGCTAAAATAAGTCCCTTTTCGTATATTTCTGCTTTCACAGACCGTATTGTTACAAATCTTCTATCAGATGAAGAATTTATTGACTCTTTCACCAACACTGTACATCAAAACTTGCTCCAAAATTATATTAAAATCACAACTTTCCTCCTCGAGAAGAAAATTCCATATATTCCATCGCAGGCCGGCCATTTTGTTATGATTGATATCAGGTCTCTCATATTAGTTTGGAAAAACAATAACCTGAAGCCCGGAGAATCTCCAATTTCCAGCATTAAAGATATAACTTTTGATGACGAATATCAACTTTGGATCGCTTCAATTAAAAAGGGCCGTATCTATTATTCACCTGGGGTGAATATTAAAGCCAATGAGCCTGGATGGATAAGGCTAATTTTCTCTCAACCTTGGGAACCACTCAAACTTGGGCTCGAAGGATTACTCGACTTTTTTGAAAACGATTCCTCTGTGTAAAAAGAAAATTTTTAACATATTCTTTGTATTAAGGGGGCTTTTTATTTTTATTTTGTTTTTTTATTTCCTCTCACTCAAAAATGAAAGCACTTTTTTAAATGAGATTTGTCAGAAATAAATCCAGTTCTTCTTTTTTAATTTTAATGCATAGTTTTTGAGTGAATATTTTGAAACTTTATTTGTACAATAAGGTGGCGTGTTATTAGGTGCTTATATCATATGAGTCCATATTTTTTTATATGTTTCAATGTTAGTTTAACTAAAGGCAACCATGATAATTTGTTTATTTTAATATATAGAAGGTGTCATATCCTTTTTATAACTATTCTGAGGATTAAAATACAATAAAATGTGCTTGGGTAAGAGATAAAACATGAATTCTTTTTTAGAAAAAAGTTAAAGTCTTAATCCGATCTTTACAGGGACAGGTCAGCTAGGGCGAGAATGAGGATTTTATTGAAGGATTTTTTCCGTTTTTTTCAAGTTACTTTTTATACCTTTTTATCAGTTATAAAATAAATTTCCTTTAAAAAAATATGAAGCAAATATTTAAAAGATAACTAAAAATATGTTTATTATCAAAGCTTTTAAAGAATAATGGCGAAATTCAAGACTTTAAAATCCGTAGTTAATATAAAAATAAACGAAAAATACAAATTGAAAGAAGTCTTGCATGTCTTTTTTTTTTTCTTGCAGAAAAAAGAATTTAATCAAAGAGTAGATTTTTTTTTATTCTAGAAGATTTGCATATGTTGGTTTTTCTAATAAATCGGGACCGTAAAATCCAGATATAGTAATAAAAGGGATATAATAGTGCTTGAAAAAAATATGGGTAGATCCAAATATTTTGTTTTGGTGGAATGAGATATATTAGATATTAATTCTAATTATTGTTACAAAAAAAATCGTTTTTCAGAGTTTGAATATGTGATAAAAAGGAGGTGAAAAAGTGCAAAGTTTAATGGAAGTTTAGACTCACGATAACGAAATTTAGCTTTTCTGGACCATATTGGCTTTAAATTTTAAAAAATCGGTTTTCAGTTGGGGTGAATTTTAGTTATATGTAATGAATAAACACTTGAGAGCGGAATCTATAGGGAATTTAAAGAATTTCAAATCTAATAGCATCGATTAAAACTCTGTTTTGGGAATATGAAATATGTGAAATATAGTGTTTACTCATTAGCCTATATTGAAAAATAAAGTGGAATCACAAGTCCCCTTGAGTCAATTTTAAGCGGAAATTAAACTAATAGAGCAGTATAAGGGGGAAGAAAAAAAATGTATAAAAAAAAGATTTTTTTTTAAAATATTTTACCCCTTTTTTTTAAATTTATCTTACAAATTTTATCAATATTTATATAAAATATTCTAAAAAATAGTTTGAATAGATTCAGTATCTTATTATTTCGATTTGGTTGGCCAACATCACAGAGTTTGATGTAGCTTTTTTTTTTAACCAGCTTATAATGCTAAAAAAAGATGCAAAAGAACATACTCATATTTTCACAAGAGGAAGGTCATATGTAAAATCAGCAAAAAATAATATAACACCATCAAGTAAGCCATTAGTGTCCAGATAAAATGTTGGAAAAATGAAGGGATATCGAACATAATTTTACTTAATTTTTTTTCGTAGGAAATTTGGATCAGGTATCGGTGTCAGGACTATTGGTAAACTACCAATTGACATACTGGACATTTAGTAAGCTTTTTGACAAATAAACAAATGTTATAAATATTTAGCCTTTTTCGTGCATAATTTTAAAAAATAAGCAAATTTCGTTTGTCAGCACCATCTCAAATATGCAAAATGATAAGAAAAAGTAGGCGAAATCTTAGTAAGCAAACATTAATGGCACCTCAGGTATCATCAAGTCCGATAAAGGGGTTTGTTTTACTAACTTTAAAATTTAAACTAAAAGTGTCAATAGGGAATCCAACTGTAGAAATGCGAGTGTGCTCTTTAAGAATTATTTGTGTACACAACAACCAATTTATCTGCTTGCTAAAAATAACTTTTCGTAAAGACAAAATAGGAATTATCTTTTCAATGAATATATTTCAAAAGTGTTTTCCATGTAGGAATTTGTTATTTTAGAAAATAAATCAAGAATGAGAAAAGTAATTTATAAATAAACTTTTAATAAACAACAATTAAAATAAACTCTTTTTTTTAGTACTTGATGCATTGAGTTTATTTTTTTTATTAATAAACTCAATCAAAAACTGTAATGTTACTACGGTGAGATCATTTAATAAATAGAGATAAATCCTACATTTCACAAATTAACTGTGGCATCATTTGAATATGTTTCATGTTCCTATAAGCGTATTTATATCTTATTTTAATGAATGATTCATTTTAAAGAAATCATGGGTTGTCTTATATTGCTTGGTTGTGTCCTGATATATATCTATTGTAATATAATATGGCCAATGAATGGTTTATGAATCCGAAATTTGTATTGTATTTCATAAGCACATCAAATTATCTGCTTTATATCCACAATTTTCTCGAAATATCTATGCTAAATTTATAACATATTTTTGGTATTTATATAGGCTAAATACACCCCCCCCCCCAAATCTTGAAAAAATGAATAAATCATGGAAAATAGTTCAAATTCTGGGAAAAAACATGGGAAATATATTTTTCACCGCTCATTTTCTCTTATGTGTTTGAACGATTTTCTGCGAATATCTTCCCGTAATATTTCATTAAATTGTTTTTTCACTCATAGGCACTCGATTGCTAGTGATTAATATTACTTTATTTTTTTTCACAACTTTGAGTTCTAAAAATAAATATGGTCATCATTTGCTATGAGTATCACATTCTATTCGATAATGTATATATTCGAGTCGTAAAATAGACTTTATTGAAAATTCAGCCCCTATTTGGTCTGAAACCAAGTTTTAGCTTTTCCATCTGCGCCGAAAAGATGAAGATAAAGTAGATACATCAAATACCAATCTTTGTAATCCTTGAAAAAAAAAGATATATCAAATAATATTGTATGTAATTCATACAAAAAAATATATTTAGGAAGAATCATGTGCTATTTTCAGAACTTTAAAAAAAATATTGACAAAAAGTGTAAAAACCAGCCAATGTTTTTATTGCATAAAAATTTTCAGCACTATGAAATAAGCTGGCAAAATGACTGGCGATTTTTTTATTATTTCGTATCTATTGTAAAAAAAATGACTAGTGAGAAATGGATTTTGCAAATTCCCCGAGTTTGTATTATTATATGATTCCGTCCATTTTTACAGATTTTTTTCAACTTGTTAATGTTAGCTCGTTGTAAAGGCAATTTATCCTCTCAAATCACGCAGCCTTTGATTTTGCATTGACTCTCTGTTGTAGCCAAAATAGCATGCTTACTTACACTTTGACCTTTGCTTTAAACTTTTGTTAACTTAAATTTTGATACCACTAATTCACAAAAAATTCGTGTGATCATAAAATGAACGGTATTGCTTTAGCTCTTAGTAATAAATGTATCTAAACCTATCTCTGTAAATAATGGAGATTATTTTCAAGACCAGACCATTTTTTGCTATATAAACCATTGGATATATGAGGATTTATATTTTCGCCAAATTAATAAAATTAGAAAAATATGCTAATAAAATTTCTTTATTTTGCCAATAGAAAACACATTTTTGAGATTATAATTCTAGATTACCCAATAGTTTTTTAATATATCTTAGCGCTATGTCTCCAACTTAAGAAAGCGGCAAAAATCTAAGCGAGAAGCGTCCGCTCCCAAAGATAATCTCCCATATATATTTTTTATTTTCGGTAAAATATACCTTTATTATCTTCATATTCGCCAATAATAAGGCTAGAAAAATCATTGAGGAAAAAAGTTTTGGGATTTATATTCAAACTGAATAAATCGGGCTAGAATTCTGTCCATGGAAAATAAATAAATGAACGCAATCAAATTCTAAATATACCTGAAAATTAATAAAATAGACCAAAGCTTAATAACACATTTTTTTGAATCTTTAAAAAAAAAACAAAGTAGGTAAATTAGCTGTTAACAATTTTAATAACAAAAATAACGCAGAGTGATCGTGTGTGCGAAAGG
Source organism: Smittium mucronatum (assembly GCA_001953115.1). NCBI lineage: Eukaryota > Fungi > Kickxellomycota > Harpellomycetes > Harpellales > Legeriomycetaceae > Smittium > Smittium mucronatum. The sequence goes on from LSSL01004145.1 coordinate 10,042, forward strand.
ATCTAAAACGTTAAACTCAAAAGCAAAACCTAAAGTCAATAATTCAGTTTGAGCGGTAATAGTAATAATAACATATCTAGTAGACACGTCATTAACGGTAAAATATCCGTATAATTTAAATTTCATGTATATAACCTGAATATCTTCATTTTCTATCATCAAACACATAATATAATGGCAAAGCACCCTCATATAAACAATATATTGTTACCCAAAATCTCAAACTGATTTCGGAGAAAAAGTATAAATAGTCAATATTTTTTTACAGAAGCTACTCATTAAACTTCATTAAAATATATCAAACCATGTCCAGAAACTTCTCTCTTTCCAGATCCACAATTGAAAACTTATCTGAAAAGCATTCACCATTGAGTGTAATAGGAAAAGTCATGTCTGATATCTACCATCCAGTTAAAAATCCTAATGGTATTTTGAATCTAGGAATCGCTTCAAACAACCTCCAGGAAGATATATTGCTTAAGAAGGTTGGTTTTATGTTCACCTTTACTATAATTAAACTTTTAAATTGCCGATTAAGTTTCTTCTTTAATCATTCTAACAACTATCCTTTAGCTAAATACTATAATCAATTTCGAGCTCCAGGTTAGTATAACTTTTTGAATTGTGGCCCTATTAAAAAGTCCTCTTGTTTTCTTTATTTTTGTTCTTGAAAATTTTATAGGATTTGGGGTATGGAAATGCCCGTGGTTCTGAAGAATTACGAAGCGGTATATCAATGCTTATTAACAGATATTTCGACCCTATTTCTGCTATTAACCCCTCACAAATCGTTGTAACTAATGGGGTAACTTCGGCAATGGATAAGTTGGCCTCAATTATATGCAACCCTGGAGATGCTATCCTATTGTCCGAACCATACTATGCCTCACTTGTAAATGATGTTAACTTAGTTGCTAAAGCAGTTATTCATGGTGTACCTATACCACCATCTGAAATCCAAAGTCCTTCTCAAATAAAGTACTATGAATCAAAATACCAAGAACTGCGCAGTTTAGGCGTTGTAGTCAAAGCTATTATCTTGTGCAATCCCCATAATCCAACGGGAAAAGTGTATTCTCAATCAGCCATTGAAGCTATTCTTGAGTTTGCTAACAAGCACGACATTTTTGTTATTTGTGATGAGATATATGCGCTTTCAGTATATAGAGATCCCATTGCAGAGAGTCTAGAAAGTTCAAATGAGTGCAATAATGGCAATTCGGAGGAATTATACAAATTTAAATCGTTACTATCTCTAGAAAATCTAAACAAATTGATTGACCCTAGACTAATTGTCGTCGTCCATGGAATGAGCAAAGATTTTTGCATGCATGGGTTTAGAATTGGTTGGGTTATTTCCCCTTTCAACGATGATATCATCAACGCCTTGATCAAAATAAGCCCTTTTTCATACATTTCAAATTTTACTGACCGTCTTGTTTCGAATATATTATCAGATACAGAGTTCGTTGATACATTATCCAGTACCGTAAGACATAACTTGCTTCAAAACTATATCCAAACAACGTCTTTTCTAAGAGAAAAGAATATTTCTTATATCCCATCACAAGCTGGATATTTCCTGCTGGTCGATATCAAACCTCTCTTATTAGTTTGGAAAAACAATAATCTGCAGCCCCGAGAATCTCCAATTACTAGAATTAAAGATTTAACTTTTGATGATGAGTATAGACTTTGGACTGCCTCTATCGAAAGAGGCCGCATTTTTTACTCTCCTGGAATTATCATTAAAGCCCACGAGCCTGGATGGATAAGGCTAATTTTTTCTCAACCTTGGGATTCACTCAAACTTGAACTCGAAAGATTATTTGACTTTTTCGAAAATGATTCCTCTGTTTAAAAATGAATTCATTAAATGCTTTATTTTTTCCAATTTTTTCATATTTTACAATTTACTTTATAATTTTTATTTTATTGAAAAAAAATGGAATAATATTTCTAATTTTAATTTTTCTAAAAATAAGAACACCACTATATTAATAATAAGCGGAATAAATTTTAACTTTTTGGTTGATAATCCTTTTAAATGCAGTTAAAGATACTCAAAATCTTGGTGTATATAGGGGCCTTGAAAGTGGAATGCTTTTTGATTAATCAGAATTGTGCAGGAAAAAAAAATAATTCAACTTTACAAGGGTGTTAAACTAGAATCAATCCTTTAATAGATTAAATATGTTTTTTATCAAGGAAAGGAATTCCAATTTTGATATTTACAAAGATGTTTAAAAACTATTATATTTAACTCTAAAGATTTTGTAATTTGGGTGTGGTGAATTCTGGTTTGAAGCGAATTATTTCAAAATAAATGGGATATATTTAGCCAACCCTCTATTTTATCATTCATTTTTAAATCTCCTCAATACAATAAAATAGAAACTATTTGTATTTTTTGATATTTATTCGCCTGCCAACTTATTCAAAATCTTCGAGCGAGATGAAATCTAAATAATGGTTGAAAATATAAATTATAAAAATTAGTGGGGTTTTGCAAACGTTTATGAACTTAATAGCAATTATTTATATTCATACACAATTAAAGGTTTCCAAAATTTTATCCAATTCTATTTCACCCAATTCCACATCCCCAGGTGGTTTTCTCTTATTATTTATTTCCAATAAGTAGATTTTCTTCAATTAATCCTTTATTAAAATTATGTAACTCAAAATTGAAAATTTAATAAAATAATCCATCTATGAATTTATTAATATATAATTTCAACCAAATATAGGTTTTGGTGAATAAAACTGGATTCTTAACAGAATGCCGCGAAAACAATGCGTGATAATTCTTGTTTTAGGGAATTTAAAAAGTTAAGCTAACCCATTTTCTATGTAGAAATGCTCTCGAGGTATGAAAAGATTTCAAACCTGTAGTTTGTATAGGTTTATTAATAGTAAATTTGCTAATGCTATTTTCAATAATAAAAAGATAAAAAATATATCTATCCTTCATTATTAGATTTCCCATTGTCCTTCTTCACGATTCTGACGCGTCCATGCTATAAACTCTTTGTGACCAGGCAAGAGCGTATTCTGTGTGGGGGCCAGTTAGTGTGTTATATCAGAATTTCTTAAAGTGCTCCTTTGTAGAAGTACTCACTGAAAGTTGCCCGTTTATCTTCCCTAAATCTCCTTTATAGTTGTTTTTTGAACAAAGGCGTCTTTGCTGTAGAATATTGGTGAATCAAGATACTTGTTAATATGAAATTATGGTGATTTTTTTCCAACAGCATAGAGCTGCTAGAGCTGTACAGGGGAGTAAAAAAACAATTTTATTGAAAAACTTGCCATTTTTCCTAATTTTTTAAATTGGGTTTCACAACTTTTTATTAGCTTTAAAATAAATTTCCTGTAAAAAAAAATTCACAAAAAGCCGAAATTACCCTTTTCAAACATCCGATTGTGCCATTTATATCCCATAACTGTATTTTTATACTCTACACATATTGTTTTTCTTTTCACAGTTTATTTGTCTTTTATATCATACATTTTGTGAATAAAAATTACGGTTAATAAACTTCTAATTAGTATCACTTAAACTAATAAGTTTATAAGTGGAGGTTGTTTAAAAGCGGAAAATATTTTTTGAAAAGAAAGAGTGTCTCAATATTTTCTCTTTTTTTTTTTGTATCACGGAATTTTATTGCAAGATAACGTCATCAAAAACTATACTAAAAAAATTTGAAAAAAAGAAAAAGACGTATAGAAAAGACTATTATCCTAACTACAATAAGCTCCTCTGCTGTACTACCGGCTGCGTACCTACGGGAAAAAGGTTCAATCTACCAACC
>LSSL01004154.1:0-20070 GCA_001953115.1 Smittium mucronatum
AATAAGCTTCTCTGCCGGACTACCGGCTGCGTACCTACGGGAAAAGGGTGCAATCTACCAAAAAAAAGACCCTCCCTGGCATTTCTTAAAGTAGGCTAGATGACTGAGGTTAGATGCAGTCAAGAATCAAGCTCTTTTTCAATGAAAAATGGTTGATTTAAACTACTGAGCTCCTAGCCAGAGCCTACTTCTAATAGCATTAATAAAATTAGGCTCCTACCCAAACGTGGGTTTGATCGACATGGCTTTCCTACAAGTATCCTTTAGACGCTGAGATCTGTCTGACTACCGAACTCTAGACTTGTGCACTAGACTATGTCTCAGCTGTGCTAAACTATCTGTTCCTCCTGTTTCGAGATGTCTTCCTCTGGAATAGCTGTCCTTCGAATCGCTGTGCGCTGAATTCAATACTCCCAACCAAGAATAGTACAGCGCTATGTGGAATTTTAGTTTAGTGTACTTCAAAAAGAATACTATTAAGTTCCTAAACCACGACAAGATATTTCACTTTAGAGGAAGAACTTCTCAATTATGATAAGATAGAGAGAAGAAATTTTTTTTGTTAAATAAGCCAAAAATCTGCTATTTTTTCAGAAAATTTAAAACGGTTTTTATAAAAAAATTATTTAAACTGGTTTTAAAAAAGTTAAAAAAAAATCAATTCCCACAACTCTCCTGTGACATCATATAATCTTCACACCTCTTAGGAATCGGAAATAGGCCAAACAAAAAACAAAAAAGAATTGAAAGTGAAATCACTTTATTTGAAGGTGACTTTTTATGAATAAATCCAAAATCGAACAGTTTATAGATAAAATTATTTTTTTATTTTTTCATATCTACTCATCTAACTAATTAGATTTACTAAATAATACAAAAATCATTGTATCTAATTCTTTTACTATATTATATTATATTATGTTATATCTCGGGTATCTTCCAAAAGAAATTTTTTTGAGAATATTGCAAATATGAATAAAATTTAAAGAATGTTTTTCCAATATGGGAATCTTAAATCATTCACAAAACCATTTTAAATTTTAATTATATATGCTGTTTTAAAATATAAAAAAATAATCAATATCATCCGAACTGTAAAATTTGGTAAATTCACAATGAATACAGAGATTTTTTAATCGGAAATTTAAATTGGTTTTCCCAAATTTAGGTTTATTGAAGGATTAATATTAAAATCAATAAACAAATTTCAACAATTGTTCTCCAATATACTAGCCATTTTCCGCACTATAAATAGAAAAAAAACTGATAGAAGATCAATATATTTATTTGCTGAAAAAATTAAATCAGATTATAATTTTAATTTTGTATTCGTGACGGTGGTTGGGTTAATAAATATTTTTAATTTTTTGAAAATAATTTCTCATATTTAAACAAGTTTCTAATTTAATTAGATTATTTTTTTCCAAATAATTGAGCGTTTTTGTGCATAAGGTCCTTAAAAAATAAGGATATAAATTATTAACTTGTAATAGCTATTTCAGGATGCGAAACCAATATTTAACTGAATATAGTTGATAATCTTGCGTCTATCTTTTTAAAGAAAATTAAAATCATTTAAAATTATATAGCTATTTATTATATATCAATATTAAGACTCAGAATTAGGGTAATATTTGTAAAAGGTTTGTTAAGGTGTCATTTTTTTAAAATCCAAAACATTTTACCTTTTAAATTAGTATTACAATTAGATTTTTATGGAATATTGGGAAATAAAACAAAAAACGCTCTCCCAAAATCTTTAATAAATTTTCAGCAAGATTTTAATCGTTATAAATAATAATAAATCTTAAAAATTTTAAATATAATATTTTTAATGAAATTAAATACCAAAAAGCTAAATTTTATTAATGACTCAAAGTGTGTATTTTTTTTTATCAACAGAGAAAATATGGTTTTTTTTACCTTAAAGGATGAATAAGATCTATATTTAATCAAAATTAAATATCGAAAATTTATTTTATAAAAAAGATTTAAAAAGATAGTAACAAAAATTATTATTTTTTAGAAACTAATGTATCAAAATTTAAATATGAAACTTAAATAAGCTTTCTCGTACACAATTATTTAATATTAGACTTATAATTACTCTAATTAACCAATATATAAAAATTCAAAATAACAAAATTTCTTCTACATTTCGTAATTGGGAATTTAAATTTTTTGAAAATAATAATATTAATAAATATAATTTTTCATCGAAATCAACTTCCAAAAGATTATTTACCTTTTTACTGGGTATAAACTTAATTTTAAACTCCTTTGATTTGTTTCTATAGATAAAATCTTGTTAAAAGTATTACATTAACCCTTCCCTGTTAATTTTTGGCATTTTTTTGATATTTTACTCCATATATTTTGGCTTTATAAATTACAAATTTTTTATAAGAAATAATTTTGAATATAACTCATCCAGAGCGAAATTTTTTATAATTCATCATTTTGTAATTTTTTTCAGCTCGTTCTTACATCGAAATTACACCCAAAATAAAAAATCCCTCTAGTTTGATGTGTTTTTTAAACCCTATTTAATCAAAACACTCGACTATTTGTATTTAAAACCCCCAATTAAATTTAAGATAAATTTTGATATATTTAATATTAAAAAATAACCAAAATTAACCGAATCGCTCATTTTTATTGAGTATTCTTTAAAAAAAAACAAAAAAAAAGCTAAAAATTTTAAACCGCATACATGTATAACACAAATTTATCAATAGCCTCCAATTTAATGTTAAAATTAAAAAATTGATATTCAATTAGACTGAAAAATAACATCTCAACTTCACAAATATTATGAAAAAAATATTAATAGTTTAAAAAAACTGAGACCAAAATTCTTTTTGGATACCAAATATATTGATAAAAATTGCTCATTTATCGAAATTAATAATCGATCAATAAAAATTCATATTGTGACCGATTCTAGGGCAACTATATATAAAATAAAAATAATTTTTTTAAAAAAAAAATCTTTAAACCAGTTATAAAATTTCCTAAGTGTGTTTTAGAGGTTTTTAATGTTACTTCAAATAAAACACTCACAATAAATTGATTTTCATTTTATGAAATTATAAAAATAATGTCAAAAAACGGTACTATTTATTTACAATATAAATTATTAGCTCTATAGTACCTCAAATTTATTTATATGTATTATTTCTATAAAATATATAATATTAAATTCCGAACATTTTTAATAATGAATAAACTCAATTTTCAGAATACTTAGTTAAATTCATTGATGTGAGTGTTTAAAATAAAATTCTTTAGCAATTATAGGTAAAAACACCTGAAAAAATCCTTCTATTCTATTACAAGGGAAGCTTTCGATATGGAAATTATAGAAAAAAAATTTTACTTTTTATTGTTAGAAAAATGGGTTTTAAATATTTTATAAAATATTATGGAGAATATCTAAAGTTATACATCTTAATTTTTAAAGAAATTTTTTTTTTATCAAATTTAGTTTTAGATATTTTTTTTCACTGTGCCATTATAATTAAACACATCGATTTTTTTTATCCGCTTCAATAAAAAAAGTAGTAAATATGATAAAACTTTCACTTTTTATAAACTCCTTAATTTTAAAAAACATAATTTGAAGATTTTAATGAAATATTAGGTGAATATATGAAAATATTTTCCGATTAAATCTTCAAGTAAACACATTTGAAATTTATTGAATAAAGATCATTTGCTAATGAAAATTAGTTGATTCATTCATAATAACTTCAAAAATGAGAAAAAACGTATTTTATAATCTTTTCCCAAAATCACCTATATTCAAAATAGACGGGGTAAATTTTTTTATTTCATAACATCCGATATTTTCAATATTTTTGAATTTTTTTTTTTTAAAATCATCAATGATATTCTTAGAGATTTATTAAAAAAACTAATATAAATGATATTTTATAACCTGAAAAAAAATCGTTTTTGCTATTATTATACCTTTATTGTTTGCAATTGTTATGAGTTATATAAAAATAGCTTTAAAGCCAATTTTTGTCATTATATTACTATTTTTTGAGCATTTTTTTAATCATAATAGAAAAAATGAAAAAAAATTAAATTTTTTCATAAAATTTTTGGAAAGAGAGCTAAAATATAATTATTGGCACTAAAATATATATTGAAAATATTTGTAAAGATTTATTTTTCAAATTCATCTTTATTTATTTTGTTTTTTCTAGAAAAATAAACTTTCATATCCTTTTAATTTTGGTAAAAAATCGTTTCGATATCTATTTATTTGTTGCTATTATTCAGTGACAGAAACGTTGAAAATTTAATCCATCTCTAAACTAATTTACTTGAAAAAATATAGTAATAAATCCAATTATATTTTTTTAACTGTAGTATAGCCTTCTGGAAAAAAAGGCGGGGGTTAAAAAAATTGCGGAATCAGTTTTAAAAATCATCTTTTAATTAATTTTAAAGTGGGACCTAAAATCAATTTTTTATTTTTTGAAAGATATGAGATATTTAATCAAAGGCAATTATTTATCTTTTCTCCCCTGTAAGAACCAAATAACGAGAAAATTATGAGATATATGTAGCCCCTGATTTTTAGATTAATTTAAAAAAAATTCTAACAAAGTATTAGTGATAAGTTCTGTTAGGCTAAATTTCTGGTTTAAACCTCTTCTATCTAAATTGTTTTTCATAAATATATAAGTTCTATAGATTTTGGATCGGGTACTATTTAAGATAGGCTAAAAAAAATTATATATTAAATAAACATATTTTAACACAAAATTCATAAAAAGTTACAAATACTTTGTTATAATTTTTAGATTAATATATTTTGTTTCTCTTTTTAAGGATCATTTTTGATGGGATAATTTCAGTAATAAAAGGTAAAGGTATATATTAGTTAAAAGTATAAAAGATAGGGAAGGAGACAGGTTGAAAAGCTTAGCCATTCCAAAATCGCTAAGCTTCCTTATTTATACCATTTTCATTTTTCCAAAAGTAGATTATGCTTATGGGAGGCTTTCTTAATTGAATAAAACGATCAATGTGTGTACTGAGTCTATTGGCTCATTAAAATATTTTCGAAATTATCTTCAACTATAAGTTCACCAGATCACGCAGAGATCTTGAAAATACCATTGTAATCAATAAAAATCTTAAGCGTTTACAAAAAATATTGATTTTTTGAATGTCATACTTTTTTTAAAATTCGAATAATCAGTATAATAAATTTGAATTAATCCATTCTGAAATCACAAATATCTTTAAATTTACCTGAATAATATGATAAAAAAAGACTATATTAAACTTTTATCTTTTTTTATCATATTTAAACACACCCACACATCAACATATATATATATATTGTAATTTACAAATGTGTTTATTTTAAAAAATATATTCTAAGAACTAAAGCATAAAAAAAACTGAATCTCTTTCTGCAAATATTCAGATTCTATCTTGAACCCTAATTGTCTTCAAGTTTTTATTTATCATCATGTACCAAAAAAAAACTGAATTTTTTTCTAATAAACTCCATTGTTAATTACTCATGAAGTTTAAATTAAGGTTAATATAAGGTTACAAGACTAATTTATGAAAATGTGGGGGGGAAATCTATTTTTTTTCATTCAAATCACCTTTGTAGCCACTGCAGCTAAACATATTGTTTTCTTTAATTGAAAATTTTACAGTTTAAATTATTATTTATAACAAGAAAAAATACTTATATTAACACTTGCATATTTAAATTTAAATGTGGTCGAGAAAAATTAGCGGCCAAATAAAAATATTAGGTGGAATTTTAAAAGTATTGAGATATATGTTTAATTAGGCTCCTTTTCATCAAATTTATTTTGCTTAAATATCCCATAAAGCATTTTATCTGTAAAAAAAACCGTTAAAAATCAAATAAGCAAGTAAAAAATATCATATCTAAATTAAAAATTGCCAGATTAAAATTTAATATTTTACATTGAAATGAAAGATTCATAATTTATTGAACTTTTTCCATTAAAAATATTAGAAGACTGATAATTTTTTTTTTGTTTTATTTCAATAAAAAGAATCCTTTGGAAAATAAGAAAAAAAAAATCAAAATAAGCAGAAGTCACTTATAAAAATAACATTGCCAATATTTACTTGTGATGCTTTTATTAATCTTTAATATAAAGTTATTGGGTTTATTTAGAACTAAAAGTGGCATTCTGACAAATTTAGCTGAGTTAAAATGACTTTTATTATTTTATATAAAGCCAAATTTACATCAATGGCGCTTTTAGTTCAATTTAAATCTAATTAGGTGATTTTTTGCTTCTCAATGATAATAATTCAATATTTTAAATTGAAGTTATTTGTAGAATTCTATTTAAATCTTCAAACACCATTATAATCTTTAAGCTTTATTTAATTATATATAATTAAAATTAAAATCTTCTAAAGTATTTTGATCTCAGCCCCTGATCAAGATTTTTAAATATTATTCACTAAATAAAATTTCCAGAGTAAATATAAAACCCTCAATATAATTTGAATTTTATTTTATATGTCCTCTTTTAACTCATAATTTTTAATAAAACTCTTATTATTTATCTTTTATAAATTTCAATTAGACTTTAAACTTCTATATATCTTAAAAAGGATAATTAAAAAATCCAAAAATATTGGTTGACATTCAAAAAATGCTGAAAATTAATATGTTCAATTCTTGTATGGATTATTTATATTTGACACAGTATATCTGGAATGTTTTTAGAAAAATGTGGGCTTTTTTAAAATAATAAGACAAAAAAAAATGGAGCAAGTTATTGAAAGACCTTTTGAACTTAATAATTATAAAATTATGCCTTACTTGAGAAAATGAATAGTAATCCTGATTTTATAGATTTTTTCATTCTTATTAAGGATTGAGTTTAAAAGATGGATTTATCTTAAATTTAGAAAACAAATTAATTTAAAATTTAAAAGCATTTATATATTTTTTCTTGTATCTATTTATCGATCAGGTTGACTATTTCACATAGGGTGAAATATATTAACCTAAAAATTTATGTTTTATTATATCACAATAAATAGTAATAAATTCATTAAAAAACTTGTAATATCAAAAAACAGATTAAATAATATTCTTAATCATTAAAATATTTAATTAAATTTAATTACTTGATTTTCTGAGTAAAAATTACACTCCATTTTTTCAGTTTGAATTTTATTTTTTTTGCCTATGTTTAATTATTTAATTAATAAAAAAATACAAAAATACAAAAATTTGATATTATGATTATTTTATAACTTCACAAGAGAGTTTATTAAATGATTCAAGAATTTTTTTGGAATTTAAACATATAGACAAAATTATTGAAATAAACTAATCGTGATTTTTTATGGTTGATTTAACTTATAATTTATTAAAAAATTATTGAAAAATGTATTGTGTTATAAATATTACACAAAATAGCAAATCAAAAATCAAAAATCAAATAAATTATTAACATCCAATCTCCGAAATTTGTGTATAATAAGATGGTAGCATTTTATAATAATAAATATATCACATATTACTTCATTAATTTCTAAATACGTCTCAATTTTCGAACTTATAGATCCCCAAAGCTGTTAGATGTTTCAAATTTTTTTTTTGAAAATTTCCTTAAATATTTCTAACTTAACTTATTATTTTGATCATAACTGTTCAAATTTGGACTCTTAGACAGTATTTTTTATAGTTAGATCAATATCAATAACTATTTATCCTCAAATAGGAATTTTAAATCAATATTGGTTTGTATCCGAAGATTTTTAATCTATAAAAATTAAAAGAAAAGTATTAAATTCGTCCAATCAACTCAAAAAAAATATTAAATTCATCGATAGAACCATTTTTTATTTTTTTCGTAGTAAATATAACATCTCGGATATGTGAAAACTAATTTTTTACAAAATAATTTTTGTGATTTCCAGAATATAAAGTAGCTTTCTTCACTAATTTCTTCCTTAAATAACTAAAGTTTCTGTGCAGAAGCTCTAATAAAAAGAGCCGCGTTCTATAAAAAGATAAGGGCGAAATAACTAGAATTAATTATAATTATAAATTTTAACAGTAAATTTTTTTTTAATATTATATTTATTGAAACCATTTTTATTTAAACTATCCTTTGAGAATATCCGAAATTAATTTTAAAACACAACTATATATAAGAATATATTTTTTGTGCTTTCAAACAAATCAAATTTTATAAAAGCGATCCTTTATTTTATGATTATATATCCTTACTTTATCAATTCTCATACTTAATAATGCTAGATTTAATAGAGAGTGATCTGTTAAATAGAATAAATTTTAAAATAAGTGATGATAACTCATCTTCAGACGCTTTTCAAAATATTAATCATTAATATAAACTGGTTTATGTATAACTCTTTTAAAATTATAAGTTAGAATTTTTAAAAATATGAAGCACCTCAAAATGAATTCGTTAAAATAAGTCAATAAACATTATATTTAAAAATTGATTAACATAGAATTTATTTATGAATTTCACAAATATTTAGAATAATATTTTTAATGATCTTTGGTATATTTTCTGTTGATTTAAAAGATCATTACATAAAAATTGTATTTTTTTTTCAATAAAAAAGCGTATAAATAAATAAAAACAATCATATCAATACAAATTTAATAGAAAATTATGAAGCGGATATTTTTTAAATTTTTCGTATTGAGCTTAACACTTACTTAAGTATAAATAATATTTATTTCAAAACAACCTATAAAGAAACTTAACTGAATTTTTCCAATTGTTGATATAGTTCAATATATATCAAATCAATGGATAAAAGATATCCATAAAACTATTTCCGATACATTTTTTTAAAAATATTTTTATTGAATAACTTGTTTTAATTTCCCAAAATGTTCTGTTATTGAAATAAAACATTAAAATCTTCATTTTTATTTTTTAACTGTTTAATATTAATTTTTTTTTTTAAAATATAAACCTAAAAATAAAAAGCTATAAAAAAATTAAAGATTAAAACTCAATATAAATAAGTTGTGGATTTAATAAGAGTAGAATTTAATTTCGAATAGAATAGCAAGTATAAAAATTGAAAATTCTCAGAATAATGTATACTAAAATGAGATGGGCATAAAAAAATCTTTTAATAAATGAAATATACATAATTTATATGATCAAATTGGTTAAACTGCTTATAAATAAATTAAGTACAAGATTATATAGAATAAAATTTTCCAATTTTCGAAGTTATGAAGCTTTTTTAAACATGATTTAACATCAATTTTTTTATATAAATATCACTTAATGAATATAAATACCTTAAAATTGTTTCATTGTGTTAATATTTGTTTGAAAAATGAACTTTTATTTTATTAAAACTTAATTCGGTCGTATATAAAATTATTCCAAGTGCCCAAGGATCAACTTTTTTCATAAAATAAAAATTCTATTAAATTTTAATATATATAAAGAAGTTATTATAGAAAAAAGGCTATTATAATGTAATTATCTGCCAATAGCTGATATTTATGTTAAAATACTGAACTAAAAGTATTTTAATGAAAAAAAATGATCAATAATCGAATAACAGTTTGTTTTTTTGCCATTTTTCAAACAAAGACTACTTAAATTTACTTGGCTTTTTATTAATTACCCTGAAACAATATGTTTTTTTTCTTCAATTTTTGATTGAAAAAATATTATATTACAAAGTGTGTCTTAAATCCGAATTCAATCATTATATTCTTAAAAATAGTTCAAAAATTTTTTAAATTTGTATTTATTCCATATTTCTTCAATTATTATGCCGAATTATTACAATTAAATAAAGTATTTAGTTAAAATTTATCCCATTTAAACTTTTAACTAAATATAAGTAAATACATCTTAATGATATATTGAAATTTTTATGAATCTCTAAAACAAATGATTCTATTGTAAGTTTTTTTTGACTTTTTTATATTTTATATTTCATGTTTTTAAATTATTTTTTATTGATGAAAATTTTTTTAGGGTTTTCGGGAAAATCCGAGAAAGAGTGTTTATATTCAATAAATTAATTATATATTAAGTTTATATATATATCCTTTAATTTATAGCCAATTTGTGCTTTTTTTTGGATGATTTAATGGCATTTAAATATTATCAATTTGCTATATTTTTCACTTTATAATTAAAAAAATTTGATTTTTTTTTAAATCTCATCTTTATACTACTAGCATTTAATATATATATATTGATTTTATATATGTCTTTATACCTTTAATATTTATCATAGATAAAAATTAGTTATTTATAATCTATCTAATATTTTTATTAATAAATTTAGTTTTTTTAAAATATTTACGATTATTTTCTTTTAATACTAATGCTTTTTTAAAAAAAAATTACTAGATATTGATTTTTTTTACATTTTTTTTAGTGTTATAAATATTAAAAAAAAATTATTCATAAATAAACTAAAACTGCGTATAATCAATAAAAAAATGGTTCTTATCTGCTTAGAATGTCATCTAAACACAAAAAAAATTATTTTTGAGCATATGAACATGTGTAGCTGGTTTTTTGGATTAATTATTTTATTAAACAGAAGTAACCCCTTTAATTTTTTTTATTCGGGCCCTCTTGGCTCTCCAGGAAGCTAAAAATATTTTGGGAACCATTAATCGGCTAATTTAACCCCAAATAATTTCAATATAAACGACCCAAAAACATTTTTCGCATCCTTATTAGCACTGCATTTTTTTTTCTAATATAATTAGTGGATTTACAATTCCTACTTCAAAAAATTAATTTATATCCTAGTCATTAAACTTAGAATTTTAACTCCAGTTTAATAGCTTTTTTTTCGTTTCAATTTTTCGATAAAGTTCTTATTTATATCATAATCATAAATTTATTCTCTAAAAAAATTTACAACTTATATTCTACAATTTTACTTCTTTTTTTTATAATTTTTATCATAAAATTATGGAAAATTGAATTTATATGTGTTGAATTACTCTCTATAAATTTTACAGCAAAAAAAAAAACATCATTATATTGAAACAAATTCCACAAGTTTTCTCCTATAAATTTATAGATAGCAAAATTTGGGAGCAGATGTCAATTTTACCAAACTTCTCAGCAGGCAAATATTTTATTTTGTTGAATATGCCTCATTAATTTGATCTAGTTGAATTTTTTTTATAATAACTACCTTTGGTTTATAAAAATAAGATCTGAAATCAGGTTTTTAAAAATTGTAAATCCAAGCGTTTTGTCGGATCTTTGTTTGATTTTACGATAAACTTTGAAACTCCAAAAAGGTCCTGTTTCTTCTAAAAAACATCAACTTTAACTCATTTTTTTATCAGATTATTAGTAAAATTATGGCTAAAAAGGCTGTTTATTTAAATTTTACTATTGATTCATTAAAGAGTATTTTTTGACTCAGCATGAAAATTTTCTTAATTTCTTTCAAAAAAACCCCCCATTTTAAATAAATGACAATCCTTTTAAATTTATTTTTTTTATGAACCAAATTTTTGACGGAATGATATTTGGAGAAAATGAGAGAAAATAAATTTGATGGTATGAGATTAATTATATAACTGATGAAGAAATCAATTTTTTGGAGATAATAGGGTCTCTCGATATTTAAAATGTTTTATCCACTCTTTCTAGTATGTATTTTTTACTTTGAAGAAATTGTGATAAATTCACTGAACACAAATCATTGCAAATTTTCATTAAAGTTTGGGGAAAAATTAATATATTTTTGATTGGTGGGTTAAGTTTTGAGTAATTTTTTTTTTATTATATCTAAAACTTCAATATATTGATATTACATTTTGAAGAACCGGTGAAAATTTATGTTTTTGAAATATATTTATAGTAGTATGGGTGTAGATATACAAGAATGTAGAAAATAAAATTCAGAGTGTTTTGAAATGTAGGGGATGAGTTCGATAATCAAATTGAAATTAGAAACATTATAATTTCTTTAGTTGAAAATCTAGATGTGATTTAAAGTGCTATTTTAATAATTACATTTTAACACAAAAGAAAACTTTCAGAGAATAATGATAATTTTTTAAAATTCGTTAAAAGAATAACTAAAACTATATTTACTAGAAATAAAAAATTGTTTAATTCTACAAAATAAAAAAATAACTATAAATATGTTGTCAGAACTGAAGACCACAGGATATTTCGCCTTCTATACCTAGCTATTAAAAATCAAGATTAGAATTATAATGGCTAGTAAAAATAGTTAGTTCCATTTTAATATGAATTTTTTCTAAAAAAATTAATATCAATATATTATTGGCTAAAAATTGGGTGAAATTTATAAGAGGTGAACTGGAAATAGGTCCCCAGTCACTTCAATCTAAATATTCTATTGTCAAATAATGGCTAAAAGGTGAAAATAGATATCTTTTTTTTTTCTACAAAATTAAGTGAATAACGATCAAAAAATTTTGATATCATGAAAAAATGTTATATCCAATTTTTATTATATTTTCAAGGCAAATTCCCAATTGAAAGAGGGGAAAATATCAAAAATCTCAGCCCAATATTTAAAGATTTGATGGGATTTAGTGGATGAATATACATTAAATTTTATTATTTCAAATAAATTTTATCCTGAAAAAGTAAAAGATAACATAATAGACAATTTTGTTTATTTAATAAAGAATTTTATTTTTAAACCCATAATAAGAATTTTTTTAAAGTTTATAAGAGATGAGTCTTGAATTTTATTTTTTAAATCAATATAATATACTTATTCATTTTTTACTAAATAAAAACACATTATTTTACTTTGGAGGGGACCGATTATTTTCGAAAAATTAGAAGATTATCTTCTTTCCGATTGGAGTATAAATAACACCACCTACCTGAAATATTACAAATTGGTACTTTAATATACAAATAGAAAATTTCTATTTTATATGGGAGATTCTTTTCAAGGTCAGACTTTTTTTTACTGATTTTACCATTAGCTAAATATAATTTATTTCAATTCTAAACCAATAAAAATGAAATATTTGCTGTATCTAGTAAAATTTCCACATTATTCCAATAGAATATATAGTTTGAAATTTCAATACCCAATAGTTTTAAAAATTGTAAGATGTAATTATTTCCAAATTAGAAAAGTGGTAAATATTTAATAGTAAAGTGTCCGCTCACTAAGAGAATCTCCCATATAAGACTAGAATAAAGCTAGAAAATTTTTAAGATACTCTCGATTTCAGGATTTATAAATACTTGAATCATTCCAAATAATGTACTTCAAATGGCGAAAAGCCTCAAAAAAATAATAAGATAATCAAAACATATCTTAAAAAATCAAAAAACCCCTACAGATAAAAATTGAATTCATGTTTCAAATTAAAATATATATTCAATTGTAAAGAATTTCAACAAAAAAGATAATAACAACAAAATAATTACACGAGATGAATTAATTGAGCTTTTCAAAGAAAATTCTGAAACCGAATCAGTAGAATCTGCTTACATAATGGGCTATAAGTTGAAAATGATATTTTATATATTTAGCTGTAAACAAAAAATTGTTGGAATTTATATTTAAAGTTAGAAATATAAACCTTGATATTACATACAAAATATTTGATCTTGGATATCATATATTTGTTATCAGGGTGAAAAAAATAGAAAGAAAATTTACACCAACTGTAATCTGAGTGCTCCCAGATAAAAGCAGATCTAGCATATTTCAGAGCTTTATAAAAATAAAAAACGGGGCTGATACATCAACATTAAATTTTAATATTGGATCACTAGTGGCGAATTCAGCCCCAAAAATATCTTCAACTATAAAAAAATCAATCCCTGATTTTCTTAGGGTCAATTTTTGGGCCCATACTAATCAAAATATCATTAAGTTATTGAGAAAATTTAATAGCTTTTTTCAGAAAGAAATAAAAATGGACCTTTGCGTGATTCAATTATGTCTCGAAATAAGTTTTTTTAAAAAGTCGTTGGAATTATTCGAATCTAAATATTCCGAGTTTCAAGAATTGGAATAAACAATTGAAGAGCTAAAAATAAGTTAATTAATAACTAAAAAAACTGGTTTGGAGGATATTGTAATTTCTGCTCGAGTACAAAAAACGCTCTAGAAAGGTTTAACCATAACATTAAATCTATGCACCTGGGTTGTAAAAGGAATAGTATTATAAGCTTAGTCAAAATATTTTTACAGATGACGAGAAATGTTTTTAAAATATATAATAATACCAAATTTAAACCGAAATACGAATAAAATTACGAGCAAATAGTACCAAATTATTCATATCACATCACAAATATATTGGTTTGTGATTCAAAAATAGTTAAAATTTACTCAATGGATGCCATTTATCTGAAAGATAAAAATATAGAAACCTTAAGATATTTGAGCTTTAAAAACTTTAAATAAATTCAGAAAATACTTTCTGAAGCCTCAATAGTAAAAAAAAATTCCTTTAGTTAGCTACAGAGATTTAATTTTTTTCATGCAGGAATTTTGGGAAAACTTGGAAATGCTCTCACGTATATTTGAAATTGAAAAAAAAATGGAAAGAGCCAATGTGATCGGCTTACGGCTATTGAATTTGAAAAGGAAAATAGCAAGACCAAAAAAACATTGAAGCTAATAGCAGCCTCTAGATATAATACTCAGTTTTGAAACCTAAATATAAATACATGTTATTTTTTCGATATAATTTAGCTCATTCTTAAATTATTTCTATAAATTGAGTAAAAAATGATAATTACATACATATTTTTAAGCGAGATTAATTTTTTAAGCATGATTTTTATTTATTTCAAACTAAAGTGCATATAATTTACTTATATATTTATCAGAATTATTATTTTTTGGAGACTTTAGTACTGTTTTTCAATGAGAAAAAGAGTATTTTGAGATTATTTGATAAATAAAGTATTTAATATAACCTAAAGTGCAATTTTTTTCACTTATTTATAAGTAATTTTACAAAAAAAGGTTAATAAAAAATAAAATCGGAAATATAAACAATAAAAATTAATTATATAATAAGATCTATTCGTTTATAAACCATAATATTTTTTTAAATACTTATTCTTTTTTATTTTTCCTAATTGGAATGTCACAGAATTAAATTATGGTTTCAAAAAAAAATTCTTACAGATTCGAAGCTGATATTTGAGTTTGATTGAGAAAAATAAAAGATAATTTATCACCCAAATGAAATTAATAATTAAAATTTGATGATTATGTAGTAGAAAATACCAGAAACATTATTTTTACAGAAAAAATAAACATAAAAACATATATTAATAACAAGAAAAGTGTTTTCGAGAAACCAAAATAACCAAAGGCATTTAATGTCCCTTTTATGTTTTTTTATTAAATAATTTTCCTTCAGAACATATCACATTGAAATTCTAGCACTCTAAAGATGTTTTAATTTTGGATTCAAAGTCGCTGGCAAGTTTTATGTTCATTTAAAAAGAGGTTTCATATAAAAGATAAATTGCTGAAAATTTTTAGGTTAGGGATTACATTTATAGGTCCATTTAGGTATTTAAAAAACAATAAACTTAATCATCCAAACCAGAAGTGAATTTAAGAAATAAAAATAGCTTGGATTTTTATCAAATTAACATTTTATTATAAGAAATGAACCATTGATGTTTAAAATATCGAAAAAACACTTTTTTTTGTGTTTTAGTATAAATTTTTGTTTTATAGATCATTTATTTTCATTTTCATGAAGTAAAACCATCTGAAATAATAAAAAAATAGTCTTATATTGAAAATAACAAGTATATCAATGTAGAAAATAAAAAAAATGCTTTTCTAGGTGAAAGGATGGGTTTTTTTATTATATATTATATTATAATATAAAATCTAATTATTTAGATCGCAATTTTTAATTTGAATTAAAAAGTACTGGTATTTCAAGAGAATTTTTTATAAATATAAATATAAAGAATTCAGTTTAAAATTAAAGAAAAATAAGTCAAACAATTTATACTTTAAATATAAAAATTTAATAAAATAATGCGTGAGGCAATAAAATATTATAATTTTATCAATTTATCAATTTATACTTAAAAATATTTAATAAAAAGCTTAAATCAAAAAGAATCGTGGGTGATAAACTTAAATTTTGAAAAAATTTATCAAAAAACACTTTTTGTAACTTAGGGTTTTTTTATGTTGATTTTATTATCATAATTATATGGACTTGTGTCCTTTTGTATTAAATTGTTAAAAGATGGGAGGTATTTGTTCCAAGATTCATTTATCTATAAAGAGTACTCACAGGTGAATTTTTATGTCACATGACACCTGCTAATTTATAAATTTTTGCTTTTTAACCCTTTTAGATGCCAAATTTTTACTTAAAAAATATTTATATGCGCAAGGGGTATTATATTATATAAATTTTGTATAAGGCTAATTACATAGGTCTATGTAAACGAAAATTTAATAAATTAAGAAAAAAGAATTAAATATAAACACAACCTTACCAGTTTAGGAAATAATTATTTATATTAAAACAAACCATTACAATGAAAACACGATATGCTTTAATTGTTCAATATCAATGAAAAAACAAGATTTTTTTGAAATTAGATGAAACATTTATATTGGAAGAAAATAAAAATTAACAATAAATTCACATGTAGTTTTTTTTGCTCAAATTTACAATAAAGATAATTTTATTGAGTAAAAAATACTAAAACTATATATTTGTAGTGATAAATATGGCCCAGATTTATAAAGTGTATAAGAATTTCTTTTTGAAAAACGGGGCTTTCAAAGTGATGGATGTATCTGGAATCTAAATTTATTAAAAATTGGTTATAATAGATGAATTCCGCGTCGATTTAAAAAAAATCCTCAACCCCAAATCGAATTCAGTAAACACAAAAATGCTAAAGACGTCAAAAATAATTATATTGGAATGATTAAGCTATCTTTCTCTCATCAACATTTGTTCTCTGAATTATTATCTGGTTTTTCTAATATTCACATAAGTTTTAAATTTTTATTTTTTATTTTAAAAACTTTTAATTGCAGCTACTTAATTTAATATTATTTTTTTGACCTCTACTAATAAAAAAATCATAAATGAATTTTATAATTTAATTTGTATTTAATATCAAAAATGGAATTTTATTTAGTTCTTTTATTTTCAGTAATTTTAATTATTAAATGTGATTTTATCTAATTAATTAAATTTTAAATTGGTTTTAGTAAATTAAAATACCTCTATGCGTTTTAAAATTTATTTTAAGGTTTTATTTAAATTCATAAGCTAAAACCTATCGTATTTAATTTAGTTATAAATTAAAATAAACGATATCAATTATGTAAATTGTATTTATAAAAACAAATTTTTTTCCTGAATTGAATAAGTGTACTCTAATATAGTATATTTTCAACTAGGCTCAATTTTTATTGTCTTTAATAGCAAAGTGCTCAATTTTTTCTTTTAGTATATATCGATAAGCGCGTGCTTTTGGAGTATCTTATACTATTGGGCAAAAAAATTTGGAGATATTTGGCGTATATGAGCTCAAAATTATCCTTTTTTTTTATCGATATCATCTTTTATACGCATAAATATTCTACCAAAACTCATCGAAAACGCTTCATTTCCATTTTACTTTTTGAATAAATTTTTTCACGATGTTCTTCCCATATTTTTGCATATATAATGGATGAATTTACCATCGTGGTTTCTATAAAATTAAAAAAAATTATTTGTCACCATTTGCGACTTTTTCTGTCAATTCATAACATGATTTTTTTACCTAATTTATACACTAAGTTCATATACTTGTTATACTCCAAAATCATTAAAGGTATTGGAAACTCTGGATTAGTACTATCTATTTGTGTAAGAAATGTAAAATATTGAGTTTTCAGATCGATTAATTTGAAATTAAATGCATTGGTTTTACATCCATCTATTTAGAAATTGATAAACCGTCATTCATTTCAAACCAGTCCCATTAGTGTTTTTTCATTTTTTTGTAGAAAATTTAGGTATATTTCTTCTTCTTGTATTAATCGCTCCGTAGGTGAAAAAAATCTAATCTTTTTAAATAAATCATTAGTGGAATCGACGTAAAAAATCGGTCACAAAACACTTTAAGATTTTTGTTCTTTAAATCCGCGCTGCAAGACGCGATACCGCTGTATATCCTAAATTAACAGATCGTTTTTTGTAGTCCGTTTCTTGATATATTTCAAAATTCCAGCAATATCCCGTTTTTTTTATGAAAGATCCAACACTTTATATCTTCTCTTTGTTGGTTTTAAAGATGAATATTTCTTCATAAAACTTCTTCACTTGTATTTTATCAATGACTCATATACAGCAATTATCTGTGATGGGTAAAGTTGATTTTGTATTTTATTTTAATATATTCTATAAATAATTTAATTTTTAACAATTTATCACTTGAATCAAGATTTTGAGAATTGATTTCACAATCACTTGATATATGTATGTTAGATAAAATAAATCCAAATATCTTATAACTCATTAAAACAGAAATATAATCATCATAGAATTTGGGACATTACTCCAATAATATATATAAGAAGGGAGTTTTTTAATGCCCATTAAAATATTAATTCCGAAAAAAGTCTTTATTTATTCAAAAGTTATTTGAATAAATTTTTTATCGGATCCATATTCTATCGGTATTGAAATTTTCGCTCCGTGATATACTTAAATAAATAGGGATTAAAAAAATAAAATTCTGAGGTTTCAAATACATTAAGAGTGGTTGAAAAAAATAATTCGGAAATGTTATTAGTGTTATCAATACCGAGAAATTTAATATTATTGTTAGTATTTTCTAAGTTGTTCATAATTATTTGAAATTCACTCGAGATAGAAGGGGTAGATGGTAAAGAATTAAATATCCAAACTAAAAACTCATCGATTCATCTAAAGAATCACAAGTGTTTGAAATTTACTTCATTTTTTTAAGGTAGAATATTTAAATATCAAAAATAATTTATTTAACAAAACTAAAAAATATTGAAAAATATTTTAGAGCAAAAAATAAATAAATTGAACCAATAAAAAATGTGTTTAATAATTAAAAAGAAGGCTAAGCCCGTAGTTTTTAGAATATAAAGTATAAAAAAAAATTCGTATGTTATAAATAAATATTATGGTTTACTTTATTTGTAAAAAAGGGATAAAAATGAAGCTTCCGAAAGATTAATAATATTATTTTCATGGAAACTACAAATTTTAAATGTAAGTGTTTTATTAGTTAAAAATGATTAGCACCAAACAATAAATGAAGGTAAAAATGTCACTTTCTGGGCAGTAAGTGCATTTTTTTTACATTTACACTAAAAATTATTATACTGTGTATCTTAATTTGCCATTTTATCATTTAAAATTTGCCTCTTCTATTGTCAAAAATTAATTGATAAATGACTTTATTTTTGTTTTTAATCCCCATTTCAACTTCTGTTTTTAACTGGGCATCATTTTTTTCATATGCAATACATTATTATCAATGAAATTTAAAATCAATTCTATTCGCTTTTGATTTTTTAAGCTTGCCATTTTTGGCACTACGAACAATTACGGACTTCACCTTCGAAGCCATATTTGTACACCCAGCCCTATAAGGGTTAAAGCGTTAACCCAACATTAAGCTTTATTTGATATATATATCTAACACGCAAAAAACTAAAGATAATAAATTTTAAAAAAAAGAATAATAGTAAAACAAGTACTATCAACTAAGCGATTACCCTGATTCGAAATTGATATCTTGAATCAAATTAAAATAATTCCTTTCGAAAAATTCAAATAAAAGTTTTTGATAGTTTTTTTAGCATTTTAAAGCATTTTAAACATTAGTTTGAGGTTTTTTCCTACTAAAAGTTAAATTTTGGAAAATGGATGGTTAACTTACAAAAGATAGAAAAATAAAATAGAATTTGTCAGCATAGAATTGAATTTAAAGAAAGAGTTTGTTTGCTAGTAAAACAATTCACAATCTTATTATAAAATTCCGTGATACAAAAAAAAAA